>SNVD02012190.1:0-64427 GCA_013180625.2 Boswellia sacra | reverse complement strand
GAGAAAACCAATTGATTCACCTGCACAAGCACATCTTCCACAACACTTTTGGTAAGTTGAATGGTAATATCAGTTTCCGCAAAATGTCCAAGATTTAAAGAAGCATAAATAGAATATGGCATGATGTTAATAAATGCTTCTAAATCGAACGTAACTCTTTCAAACTTAGTTTTACCAATGGTGCATGTAATGGTGAACGTACCTGAATCTTTGTATTTCGGAGGAATTTTTCCTTGTAAAACAGCTGAAACATTTTCCCCCACACTTACTTTCTCATTTCCTTTTAACTTCCTCTTGCTGTTGCATAACTCCTTGAGACATTTTGTATAACAAGGTACTTGCTCGATATCATCCAGTAAGGGTATATTACCTCGATTTTGTGAGTGAGACAAGTTCCAAGATTTCTTGTTCTGTTATCCTTCTGAGAAGTCAATGTTTGTTCATGAGGAAGTGGGTTGTCATCTCCTTCATCAGTTTGTGCTTTCCCTGGCAATACATATAATTGCTCTCCAACTTCGTGAAGTTATTCACCTAGAAGTCTCTTGGATTGATCACCGTTTGAGAAGATAATTTTTCTGAGCATTGGCCCTCGAATTTGCTCATGCTAGTAGCCAATTGTCCCATTTGATTTGCCAGGTTTTGGATACGTGCCCTAGTTTCCTGCTGGAATTGCATTGTGTAGTGGCAAGTGCATTAACAATATCCTGGAGTGACATACCTGAGTTTTCTGGAGCTGGTTGTGGTGCTGGTTGTAGCATTGGTGGTGGTTGAATTTGAAAAGGTTGCTGCACTCTAGGTTGATTGAAACCTTGTGGCCGATTTGGTATCACATTTGGAGTGATTGGGTGATGATTCCAGTAACTGAAATTATGTTGATCTTCCCATCCAGCATTGTAAGTGCTAGAGAAAGGATCATACCATTGCCTCGTTTGTCCTGGAAATCCATCCATGGCATGGCTTGTTCCATATATTCTTCTTGTAAAGTCGGATACCTGTCGAAGTGGATTGCTCCACGTAGAATATATCCACATTCATAAGATTTTTGCATTATCTCAATACAGCCATTGTTTCTCCACAAGAGGGTTAGCTCAGGAAAGTTGTTTTTCAATGTTCGGGCACGAGTCTCGTCTTTACCTTTTCATTTACTCTACCATGGTAAATTGTGGCTCAAATCCCAAAGCTACTGAAATTGATAGAAGTTACTGCAGTGTCTAAACCACAAACAATCAGAAAAGAAAAACAAAGAAAAATATGAATCAACAATGAAAACAAAATAACCAAATCGATTACGAATAGTCATATCACCGGCAATGGCGCCAAAAACTGGATGCGGTTCGAAACTAGCAAGTATACTAGTCGCACAAGTAATAAATTGATAAGTAGATATCGTTCCCACGAGGATTGATTCTAATTGAATTCGTTATTTTCCAGCAACGATAAACTAAACAGGGGGGGTTTTGTTGAATGATTACCTAAATGAAATAAGAATGCAAATTAAGAATAACAAAAGCAAAAGATTAATTTGATCTGTTGTGAAAAATCAATCGAGAAGAGAACCTGGCTTTAAGAGCATACCTTCTCTGCCACAAGATATGAATTTGTGAATTAACATAGAATTGTAATCCAATTACAGCATTGAAGTTATCAACCGTAGATGACAACAAGCTCTGTTATCCCAATCTTTCCTTACTTTGTTGTTAAATAAAACAAGCTCTTTATTTAATCTCTATCCATTAAACAACCTAGAACAAGCTCTCTAAATTTAATTCAATGGATGCAGTACGATAAGAAAGATAGGTTGATCTAAGCAATAAACACACAAGCTCGGATTATTTAACTTAGGTTGTATTCTCCAATTGCAATCTCTGATCACAATTTTCCTACTAAGGATTAGAAATTCAAGACAATTACGGATCAAGATTTCTAGTCTAGCAATAGACAACAACCAGATTATATTCAGTTGGCCATTCGAAATACAATCCAGCAAGCAATCATAAGCATTAGATATAGGAAAATACAAGCAAATTCAAGTAGAGAATTGGATAACAACTTCTTGCACAATCAACTTACAAAAACCATATCAGGGGCTTTGAAATCACCCTCAACCAATTCAGATTCAATTACACATGTTTAAGAACGTGGTAAATACAATACAACATGGAGACATTCCAGAAAATTAAAGGGAAGGGAAAAACTTAGCAAATTTGATGTAATTCTCTTTGGATTTAGTTCTTCCTCTTTCCAAGCTTCCTTTCTCCTTCAAGAACTCCAAGAGATGAAAGAATTCCAGAGCTTCAGCCTCCACCACGTTCTCCCCCCTTCAAGTTATGAAAATAAAACCTAAAATGTGTTTAAATACTCTGCTACAGTGACTTGCTACAGTGCCCCGTATTATACATGTTACAGTGACTTGTGGAATTATATTTCTATACATCTCACACTATTTTGATTACAACTTTTGGTACACTGAATGGATTTATAAACCGTAAATTTCTCCCGAAAATAGACTTCGAGAGCTTTCCAACGGTATATAACATGTCGTCGGGTTCATTGTATATCAATACAATTAAATCCGAGAAGATCACTGACTAGCAGAGGTGAAAATGAAGGGTTTTACTCCATTTTTGTGCAAGTTGCTCCATCGTAGAATATACCCCACATTCATAAGATTTTTGCATATCTCCTATAGCCATGTTTTCCGCAAGAGAGGTTAGCTCATAAAGTTGTTGTTCAATGTTCGGAGTGCTTACCTCATTTACTCTCCATGGTAGTTGTGGCTCAAATCCGCCACTGAATTGATGGAAGTTTACTGCCATGTCGTCTAAACACAAACAATCAAAAAAAAAAAAAACAAACAAAAATATGAATCAACAATGAAAACAAAATAACAAATCGATTAGAAAATCAATCCCCGGCAACGGCGCCAAAAACTTGATGCGTTCGAAACTAGCAAGTATACTAGTCGCACAATTAATAAAGTGATAAGTAAGATATCGTTCCCACGAGGATTGATTCTAATTGAATTTGTTATTTCCAGCAACAATAAACTAAACAGGGGGGATTTTTGTTGAATGATATACTAAATGAAATAAGAATGCAAGTAAAGAATAACAAAACAGAAAGTAAATTTGAATGAAAAATCAATGGGAGAAAGCTGGTTAAGGGATCATTCTCTACCACAAGATATGGATTTGTGAATTAATTGCAGAATTGTCATCTAATTACAGCATTGAAGTTATCAACCGTAGATAATAACAAGCTCTATTACCCCAATCTTTCCTTACTTTGTTGTTAAATAAAACAAGCTCTTTATTTAATCTCTATCCATTAAACAACCTAGAACAAGCTCTCTAAGTTTAATTCAATGGATGCATTACGATAAGAAAGATAGGTTGATCTAAGCAATAAACACACAAGCTCGGATTATTTAACTTAGGTTGTATTCTCCAATTGCAATCTCTGATCACAATTTTGCTACTAAGGATTAGAAATTCAAGACAATTACGGATCAAGATTTCTAGTCTAGCAATAGATAACAACCAGATTATATTCAGTTGGCCATTCGAAATACAATCCGGCAAGCAATCATAAGCATTAGATATAGGAGAATACAAGCAAATTCAATTAGAGAATTGGATAACAACTTCTTGCACAATCAACTTACAAAAACCATATCAGGGGCTTTGAAATCACCCTCAACCAATTCAGATTCAGTTACACATGTTTAAGAACGTGGTAAATACAATACAACATGGAGACATTCCAGAAAATGAAAGGGAAGGGAAAAACTTAGCAAATTTGATGTAATTCTCTTTGGATTGTAGTTCTTCCTCTTTCCAAGCTTCCTTTCTTCTTCAAGAACTCCAGGAGATGAAAGAATTCCAGAGCTGCAGCCTCCTCCACGTTCTCCCCTCTTCAAGTTATGAAAATAAAACCCTAAAATGTGTTTAAATACTCTACTACAGTGACTTGCTACAGTGCCCCGTATTATACATGTTACAGTGACTTGTGGAATTATATTTCTATACATCTCACACTGTTTTGATTACAACTTTTGGTACACTGAATGGATTTATAAACCGTAAATTTCTCCAGAAAATAGACTTCGAGAGCTTTCCAACGGTATATAACATGTCGTCGGTTTCATTGTATATCAATACAATTAAATCCGAGAAGATCACTGACTAGCAGAGGTGAAAATGAAGGGTTTTACTCCATTTTTGTGCAAGTTGCTCCAAAACTCCTACAAACATAAAAACCACACAAAAACATAAAAATACCAAGGAATATAGCAAAGAAACATGGACGAATTGATATAAAAGTAATACATAAATAGACACCTATCAACATGTTCTAAAATTCTTAAACAAATCCTTGCACTTTAGAATACTAAAATAATTTAATTTGTATTTGCTCATCTTAAAAGTTTCGTAAATAACTTTATGCAAGTAACCAAATTACTAGATTGATTTTAAATTTAGTCAAAAATCCAATAAAAACAAAAATATTTTACCAAAAAGGATGATAATTTAGCATGACAATATTTGCTTTTGTCTACAATAACCTTAAATTGAGAAGAAAATTACTAAAACATTTAGCATGAAATCAATTATAGTTAATTTTTGACATCTAAAAAAGGTCAAGTTTTATTTTTTTAAGATTGTTAAGTTTCTCAATTTTACACTTTTTTTGGACTTAAACCATTTTTTATAATAATAATTCTTGTTATATATTTTAATTTTTATTTAATGAATTGTCGCCCCGCAACACCACCTCCCCCATCCTCCCCCACCCCCCTTCCCCCCCCCCCCTCCCAAAACACCCCCGCCCCAACACCAAAACCTTGCACATTAACCTTTCAAATTAACACTTTTTGTACAGTGAAAAATCTAGGTCGTTCAATTCCGGAGCAACGTGCAATCATTCTCATTTTCCAACGGTACCAACTTTTTTTCTTTATTTTCTGTACATATATTCTATTGTTGTATACACAATTTTCTATTCAATAAAGATTCCTTACTTATTTTTCCCCAACACGAAATGCAATATGTATGGTAAATCTTTAGAACAAATAAGATACATTCAATTTTAAAGAAAGAAATACTTCCATAAATACCAGTTTCAAAATACTTCCATAAATATTCGTTTCAAAATCCTTTATTAAAAAAAAAAAAAACATCGATCTCTAATGGAAGCTATACTTTACATGTAGATAATAAAAAAAATTTTGTTTATAAAGTGATTTGACTAATGCTCTCTTGAAGCCTGATTTGAACCTATAAAAACACTCATATATTTTTAAAATTAGTAATAAAGAATCAATTATTTATTGCATACTAAACCAAATTTATATATCAATGATTTTGTAGAAAACATGCAATTAATAAAAGTTGCTTATCTACTTTAGATTCCTGTAACGAAATCAGTAACTTTCAAAACTTCAATTACAAACACAGTTGGCCCAACTGTGATTTGAGGAACTGTTTCCCGAGATGTTTAGAAAATAGTAAACATCAAACTAATTAACAGGACTCTGTTGATTTATAAATTATATCTAGTCTACTCGATTATGAGAATTACCAAGTCAACTACATATATTATATATATCAACAAATTAGATACCCGACCATAATGGACTGCAGATCGATGGATTTTTTTTATACGTTATTAATCTCTAGATATCAGAATCTTTTTCCTATGTTTGAGAACCATTTCAATCAGACCAATTAAGATCTAAGAAAATGCAGTTATGAGTTGACATAATTTCTAGTTTTTAAATTCATTTTCCATGGGCCAGAGTTTTATTAAGTTGAGGCATCAGTGTCTGATTGTCCCCAAAGAACTAATATTCACTGCTCACAATCTTATATATTCAATTAGCTACATATTGGAAAGGGGAAGCAGAGTGTTCACCTAGCCAAAATCAAAACAAACCATCCTATCAGAAGTCAGAGATTGAGTGAGGACAGCTAATAGACGCCTCCACATCCCGAGCAATCTTAGGGAGTTCAGTAATATTTGAATAGTCTTCAAGCTCAGGTTCTATAAGAGATGTCAAGTGAAGGATTCTATATCAAGTCAGAATTAGTGATTTGTGTTTACTAAGACACTCAATGCCAAAGGGAACATCTCCAATTGCAATCTCACCTAAATCTAACTTTTTTATATTCCATGAAATTTCAGGAAACTTTGTAAGATTGGAGGAGCCCTCAAGGGCCATGATCTTAAAATTTGGGGCTAATGTGACATCTGGCATTTCAGTTTAGCTTCAGGAGTAACTAAGATCAATCTATCTTCGGTTTACAAGATTCTGTAACAAAGAGAAATGGTTTCACCAAAGTAGCATTCTCAAACATTCAAATAGATTCAAAAAATAAAACAAAAATGGAAATTAGAACAATTTGGAACGAATCATTAAGAGTAAAAGAAAAAACTTCAGTTCCTTACAAAGTAAAGCATCATGGCAACAGCTTTTCCATGATAGAAAATGCGTTTTTTGTACATCAGATGGAATAACATGACACAAAACTCGTCAATAATTTGTCCATTCATACTCTTGCATTCAAGTAGCTTCAGAAGTTCACCCAAGCACCATGATGAGGAAGCATAATTTTCGAAGAGAATAACTCTTCAAAGATTTGACTCTTGAATTGCTGTTAAAAGTGCTAGAGAAAATTCTTTTCTGTTGCTAAGTTCATAATCGATGAAAGTCTCAATTTTTCTTTGGCATAAGGCAGCATAGAGATGGCTTCTAATGTTATTGTGAGTTTCTTCACCTCTAAACTAATTGAAACAACACACTTCCATTCACTATAACTTCTAAAAGAAGATGACAAAGAAACAATTAATAATTGTAGACCCATCATTAACAGCTAAAAGTTTATATGGCAAATTCAGAAAGTCTTTCATGACATTGGTAACTACTACATATAAAACTAATGTGAGTTACAGGACTACTAATTTGTGTCTAATTCACTTGGTTTCTTCATTTGTATTGAAAATTGAAAGTTCAACACAATAACAAAGTCAACTATAGTGATGTATACCTACTGCCGATTTTAAATGCCCACAACCGCCTGCAGTTCCCAACTGAAATTAGCATCAATCTGCGTTTTCTCAATGTAATTATCTCTTGAAAAAAACATGTTCTTTTTCTCGTGCTTATCATCAGAATCAGATTAACAATAACAAATAAATTAACCAAAGGCGAAATATTGCATATTTGCTAAAACGTTACATACCATATATCAAAGAAAATCAGGATCTTGAATTAGACTCCTGGCACACCCATCGGCTAATTGTGAGGGAAAAGTATACATGGCACGTGCCACATCATACGTGTGTCAAGCCAATAGAAGTATGCTGTACATGTATATTGTTTTCTTTTTCATTCTCATAACTAACATCTGTTTTGGTTTTTATAATGATGTTATATGGTATAGTTTAATTAGTTTTGTGTGCAAATGGTCATATGACAGAACACATCATATATCTTGTCCCAAAAGAATCTATGTTTAGTAAAGAAAAAATAATTTTATCTTGTGTTTATAATCATAACTATATAGATTATAAGTGCTCAAAAGAAACCCTCATCAGAAATCAGAATGGACAACTAACATCTGCTGAAAACTTGCCTGACAATTTATAACATATAAGTCTATTCACACAATTAGGAAGCAAGGATCTAGTAATTTCATGAGCCTGTCATTGCCAAATGATCAGATTCACCTGAGCAGGCTATTGTTTCTGCAAAGTTAGCGCCATTATCCTGAGCCATTGCATGCGCTAAACCGCTCTCCCACCCTTTGTGGGACGACTCTCTCGGAATGTCAATCTATGGTAATTTTCAGAACTGTTGTTTGTTGAGGAGTCAAGGGCAACATTTTTTTATGCAAAATTTAAACATAATTTATTTATATAAATTTTTAATCATTGATGTCATTTAATCTAATAGTTGAGATACTTCATAAGGTGACATCATTAAATATCGTTCGTTGATTTTTAATCTCAACTATTAAATTAGACGAGAGATCAATTGTTAAAATTTTGTATAAATAAATTTTGTTAAATTTTTTTGTCCATATATATATATATATATATATATATATATATACATCTTTTCTCTCTCTTACAAACAAACAGTCATAATTAATGAGTTTTAAATATCCATATATGCATATGTACGTATGTATATACGAGATGACATTTACAAAAATGCATATGTTATTTTAGCTAAAGACTTTCTTATTTCCTTATAACTTATTCTTTACAAAAGGATTTATAGTAAAATTTTGTCTCGTTACCCAAAAGATTCATGAAGTTCCTTTAAAACCATCAAAATCATAGTCAAGAAGTCAAATTTTATTTGCAGATATGCAAAAGTAACCAAATTTTAGGGGAATGTTTTGAAAATCGCCATGATAGATTTTTATTTTAAACTTGTAACATTTTATCATCCACCGCCTTAAGTGGTTAAGTATAATGAGTTACGAATAAACGTGTTCAACTCCTATTTTGAAATGGGATTTTTGTCCACCACTGTACTTGGCTAAAAAATAAAAATTAAACCTCTCATTTTTCAAAACGTCCCTCAAACTTTGGTGATTCCTTCTGATTTCTGATTTTATTTCCATGTTAGTGTTTTCGTATTTTTTAAGGTATATAAAGTCAAATTGTAATTAGATGAATGGGTATATATTTTTACTAATCATTAACAAGTTTTCAGCATTGGGTCACAAGATCAAAAGTGATTATATTTAATATCAGAAAAAAAATCATTTTAATTAACTCTTCGTTGTTTAACCCATAAAAAGCTTCAATTTCAGTGGTTGCTGCGAGCTCTGCTGTAGAGGATTCTGCCTGAAAATCGCCACATAACTAGACCTGACAAATTCTATACGATCCGTTAACACGACACAAACCCATTCGATAAAAACGTATTTTGGATTTAATATTATCGGATCAAGTCGTTAACGGGGTAACATGTTAAAACCCGTTTGATGTTGGACCGTGTTTGAGTTTATCCTATAAAAAATCGTTTCACTCGTTTAACCCATTAATATTAGGGATAATATACTAAATTTATTTATGGTAAATAAAAAAGTATAATAAAATATAACAAATACTAATTTATAACTATGTTTAACCTAATTAAAATTATTTAAATATAATTATGCCATCTTTTTTTTAGGTGTATATGAGTAATGACATTTTGATAGGGAATAAAAAGAAGAAATTTATAAAATGTCCTATTTTATTTTTAGAAATCATTTAATAAGTGGACATTATTGATTATTTATCTTAAATATGCTTCAGATGGATCTTTAAATGATATTGGATACAAATTTTTTATATTTTCGTATTATATTAAATTTAGATATTTCAATAAATTTTGTCTCGTTACCCAAAAAATTCATGAAGTTCCTTTAAAACCATCAAAATCATAGTCAAGAAGTCAAATTTTATTTGCAGATATGCAAAAGTAACCAAATTTTAGGGGAATGTTTTGAAAATCGCCATGATAGATTTTTATTTTAAACTTGTAACATTTTATCATCCACCGCCTTAAGTGCTTAAGTATAATGAGTTACGAATAAACGTGTTCAACTCCTATTTTGAAATGGGATTTTTGTCCGCAACTGTACTTGGCTAAAAAATCAAAATTAAACCTCTTATTTTTCAAAACGTCCCTCAAACTTTGGTGATTCCTTCTGATTTCTGATTTTATTTCCATGTTAGTGTTTTAGTATTTTTTAAGGTATATAAAGTCAAATTGTAATTAGATGAATGGGTATATATTTTTACTAATCATTAACAAGTTTTCAGCATTGGGTCACAAGATCAAAAGTGATTATATTTAATATCGGAAAAAAAATCATTTTAATTAACTCTTCGTTGTTTAACCCATAAGAAGCTTCAATTTCAGTGGTTGCTGCGAGCTCTGCTGTAGAGGATCCTGCCCGAAAATCGCCACATAACTAGGCCTAGCAAATTCTATACGATCCGTTAACACGATACAAACTCATTCGATAAAAATGTGTTTTGGATTTAATATTATCGGATCAAGTTGTTAACGGATTAACACGTTAAAACCCGTTTGATATTGGACCGTGTTTAAGTTTATCCTACAAAAAACCGTTTCACCCGTTTAACCCATTAATATTAGGGATAATATACTAAATTTATTTATAATAAATAAAAAAGTATAATAAAATATAACAAATACTAATTTATAACTATGTTTAACCTGATTAAAATTATTTTAATATAATTATGTCATCTTTTTTTAGGTGTATATGAATAATGACATTTTGATCGGGAATAAAAAGAAGAAATTTATAAAATGTCCTATTTTATTTTTAAAAATCATTTAATAAGTGGACATTATTGATTATTTATCTTAAATATGCTTTAGATGGATCTTTAAATGATATTAGATATAATTTTTTTTATATTTTTATATTATATTAAATTTGGATATTTCAATAAATTTTAAAATAATTGTTAGATTTTAAATTTATAAATTATTGATTATATTAAATATTTATAATTATATAAATATTGTTACGCATATTATTGTGTAATTTAAAAATAAAAAACGAATTAAATAGGTTGAATTTAGATAACATATTAAGTAAACAATTGAGTTCGGGTTAAAATTTAAACCTAATTTTAGATCCAATAAATTAATAAATCAGATTTAAATAAAACGATATGAAATCACGTTAACACAACCCGTTATCAGTTCTACACATAACGATCTTTCAACTGAATTCGTAACCATAAAGACAGTCCAAGCCTCAATTCTCTCTCTCTTCCCCTGTTTTTCCAAGAAACGCCGAGAAAATTCTCTCTTTCGTTCAAAAAACATCATCAAAATCCTCTCTTTTACTCTTCCAATGTCTCTCCACGCAAACCCATATAAACAATGGCGACACCAATTTGCTCCTTTCTTCAATACATCGCGCTCCTGGTGCTCTTTTCTACACTTGTTTCTTGCTCAAAGACTTCACCCTCATCAACAACAACTTCAAGAAGGTCAGTTCAGTTACTGTTTCTCATTCAAATCAAAACCCTCCTTGACTACTTTATTTCTCTGTTTGTTTGCTGTGAAAATTGCATAAAAAGAGTAGGAAAATGATTCGGAACTTGACCATGTTAAATTTTCCCACTTCACTTTCTTGGTAAACCAAACGGACTTTCTTGTCATTTTCTTGTTTTGCCCCGTTTTAGATTTTGTGGTTTATGAGAAATTTCACGTAGAGAATCCTTTCGAGTTAGTGTTATACAATCATGTTCCTGGCCTAACTGAATTGGGTTCTGACCAAGAAAACAAATTTCATTATCTTGTATGCCCTTTCATTCATTTTCTTGGTGACCAAGCACACATGTTTCATAAAACAAATAATATTAAAATTCTCACTAACATGTTTCCCTCGTTCTTCAATCTTTGTAGCAAAGGCAAGTTACTAGAAGTTTGTTTACAATGCGACAGAATTTCCCTCAGAAGACTACTATGATTACATTGGTGCCGTCTCCCATTAACGGCAACACTCTCACAAAACTTTCGGGTACTCTTTCTCGAGCGCGGTGGAGTTGCTCATGGCAATCGCAACTTGATGAGTCAAGAAGGGTTCTTGACAACCCTCTTGGAGGTTGACACATATGATTCTCCTGCTCAAGCCTTCACGTTCGAAGATGGGAGTACCAAATGCTCAACTTTTGATAGTTCAGGAAGGAGGCACAGTGCTGCTGATCTTCTTAATTTTGCAAAAGCAATGAACATACGATCCATTCCGGATAATCAAAAGCTTACTCGAACTAGCAACCAAGCTGCAATTGTTGTTTAATTTAAATGGCATGATCAAATTAAGAGCTCATGAACATCATCATAAACTAAGAGAGAGGGAAAAAAAAAAAAAAAAAGAGAGCTTGCCGGGTGCTAAAGTTTAAACATTAACAATTGCGATGTGGGTTGACACATTGCAATGCCTGCAAATAATTGCGTTGTCCTCCAAGCTGAAGAGATAAAGACATTCCTCTAGCTACCTTTCATTTCTCCAAGACTGTAAGTGCACATAACTGGCGATTAACAAATCCTGTGGTATCTCTAAATTAAAGATCTTTCATATTAAAAAGTCCCTACTTTGTATTCCACCTCTTGATCTCAATATGATATAGTTATGAATTATGATATTGCATAATCGAATCACATCATAGTCCCGTGCATTCAAATCAGAACCCAGAAGACACCTTATAAACAAGTTCGATACTTCTTTCTTTTAATATAAACTTGGATTTGGATTCACTCTGTTTGTCAAATGCCTATTGTCGAAAAACCATAAGTTGTCAGTTTTCCTCGAAATCATGTAGGAATGCCAAAGATCAGAGACCAGAGCATACTTTGTATTTAATTAGCTAAAATCTTTATATTACTTTCCAATACACATTCAAGACAAAATGAAAAACCCCAAAACATTCAACACAAACAACTTATCTAATATAATGTAATGAGCTCTCTTACTCTCTACACATATTATGTATGCTGAATCCATCAATGAAAAACAACTATAAAAACACGAGATAGATCAATTTTAAAGTACCTTAGTTTCCTTAACTTGCACTAGCTATTCAAAATTTCTATGACTTGCTGGTAAAAAGTGTAGAGAAATCATTAACAGTGGGAAAGCCTCCTCTTTTTCAATGATTGAGAGTTTGGATCCTCTTTTTCCTCATCAGAATAAATATTACCTCCTCCTTCAACAAATTCAGCTTCATTAGAATTGTCAACATTTCCCGTGTGTTCCTCTTCCAAGTATAGTGGAAAGACCCCACACTTTTTCACTCTGCAACTTTCGTTTTGCGGGTAGAATTCAAACAAAGCCTTATCGCAGGCTTGGTACATACTGAACCAATGGTCATCATCATCTCTTTGAACTACCTTGGCATACAACTCATGACTATATATGACAAACACGTGATCTGAACAAATATTTCTGAGCTCGTATTCATAGTCAGAAAGGGTGAAGCCAATGAAATGGCACTCAATATTATTGTGGTCACCTTCATTGGTTTCAAAATTGCATTTGCATTCAATAAAGAAATCACTGCCATCATTATAGTTGTCAAAGGAAACAACAACACACAGTGCGAAACCCAAGAACTTACTACTGCACCAATGTTGAGGCAGTTTGACTGTTAGTAAAGATCCCTCATTTTCATGGCTGAACCACTTTGGAATTTCACTTCCGGGAAAACAAATACAAATTCCAGTTCCCTGCAGATCCCACTGTACAATAAAATTATTTTTCTGACATTAAAAGCAGGAAAAGAGAATTATTCTTTACATCAGAGACAAAAAATGGTACCTCAAAGTAATCTTCTACAGATGCTGTCCCCCGAGCATTTGTTGCCATAAGCTGAATTCTTAGTTGTGCATCAGCAAGAACATTTCTTTGGGCATCCTCATCCAGATTGAAGCAATTGGAAAATGTGAAAATCTGCTTCGAATAACGTTCCACTGGAAACACTACAGCGGTTGAAGTCTGTAATGTTTCCAATGAAGTGCACTCATGTGCTTGTAGTTCTGTGAGATGCAATGGAGATGGAAACTCTTGTATAGATTGAAGTCTCTTGCAATAGCTTATTTGAAGGCTTTTAAGACAAGAAAATGGCTTGAGGTTTAGACTTTCAAACTTGTTTCCATTTAGAACTAAATGCTCTATGGAGGATAAGTAGCTGAGAGAACTCGGTAGTTCTAATAGGTCACAGTCACTCAAATTCAACTCGTACAGAGAACACAAACCAGATAATAGAGATAATGGCAAGTTCTCCAGCAATTTGTCAACTCCAGACCAACCAGAAAGATTAAGAACTGAAAGAGATCTCAAATTAAAGAAGCTACTTGGAAGACTGCCAATGTTTTTGCAGTTCGCCAAACTCAAATGATAAAGCTCACTTAGATGTTCAACTGATGACGGCAACTCTTTTATGGCTGTTCCATCTAAATTAAGTGAAACTAACTTTTCCGGAGTCTCTAAGATTTCTGGTAAAGCATCCAATTTTGAGCAACCACAAAGAAAAAGAGTATCAAGAGATTTCAACTTAAAAATGCTACTTGAAATTCTTTTTAGGTTCTTGCAGTCTTCAAGATATAATTTTTCAAGCTTAGTGAGACACTCCACTGAAGATGGTATTTCTTCTAAAGCAGTCTCATTTAAATATAAAAACTCCATTTCCCCAGAAATCTCTGGAAACTCGGTAAAATTTGAACACCCATAGAGATCAAGTACTGTAAGAGATGTCAAATTACGGATGCTGCTCGGAAGATTCTTAAGTCTTGTGCAGTTCATCAGTCTTAGTAATTCAAGTTTACTAAGACACTCAATAGCAGAGGGAACTTTTTCAATTGCAGTCCGGCGTAAATCTAACTCCTTTACATTCCATGAAATTTTTTCTGGAAACTTGGTGAGAAAGGAGCAACCATCAAGGGACATAATCTCAAGATTTGGAGCCAATGTAAGGTCTGGGATTTCGATTAAGTGTCTGGAATAGCCAAGGTCAATCCGTCTTAGGTTCACAAGTTGCTGTAAAAAAATAGAAAAAATTAGACAAATTTAGCGCATGTGAACTTTAAGATTTATTCAAAATATGAAACAAAACTAAGTGTTAAATGTACCTGGGTATCCTTGCATAAGTATTCAATGTTGCTACCATGCATATCAAGTTCAACAAGGTTCTCCGGGTTAAATTTAGACGGGAGAGATTTCAAAGGGTATTTATGCCAATGGAGATATCTCAACTCATTAGAAAGAAATTCAAGGCCTTCTCTAAGATGTACCATTTCATCCGCTATATAGCCTTCAGGGTAGCGAGAGCAAGAGCTATAGAACTTGAGAAGTCTAAGCTTATGCATTCTTACGAAGGCATCAGAACTTAAGTGTAGCTCATTTATTTTTGACAAGTCCAAGGATATGGTTTCAATTGATTGAGTTCCCTAATAACGAAACAAAGAATAGGTTAGGATAGACTATACAAGAAGTAGTATTAGAAAGAGCACGTAAACAATAGTTTAAGCAGATATTTCCATAATCAAAAGCTCCCATACGGCAATGAACTCAGTACATTTCACTCTTACTCTGTTTTTCTTGAATAAGTTACAGATCTCCTGAGGTTCCCATAACCTACTGCGCTTGCCAGGCTCTTTAATGGATTCTTGGCGAACAATAGCACGGCCCATTTCTTGTATCAAATCATGCATCAATAACCTTTTTTCTCTAACAATTACAAGACACTTATCAATGAGAACACTTATTCCAATTTCTGTGGAGAAATTACAACCATCGAGAATAGGTATTACACGATCTTTATCCTCTCCTTTAAAGAAACACGCAATATCAAGAAATATTTCCTTTTCCTCATCATCCAGTCCATCATAACTTATTTTCAATAGATTTTGAATGTCCATGTTCGGATTCTTCTCAAGTTTGTTCAATGCACTTTCCCAATCTTGCTTCTTCCTTCCAAATAAAAAGCAACCCAAAACTTTAAGAGCTAATGGATTGCCTTTAGCATAATATACCATCCGACTTGACAGCTCCATAAAATTTTCTGTAGGATGTTTTTGTTTAAAGGCACTTAAACTGAAGAGTTGGAGAGATTCATGGTGATTTAATTTCTCAAGTTCGTACATTTCATCAACACCTGTCACAAGGACTTGTTTATCTCTAGATGTTACAATAATTCTACTTCCAGGACCAAAGCAAGCATGATTGCCAGCTAAGAACTTTAGTTGTTGTGAATTGTCTATATCATCTAGAACAATAAGAACCTTCTTACGACGAAGTCTGTTCTTTGTAAAAGTGAGTCCTAAACTTGGAACACCTGCAGTTGGATTTCCACCCTCCAATACTTCGAGAAGAAGTAACTCTTGTAAACGATTCAGTCCAAGTTTAATTGATTCTTCCCTCACATTTGCAAGAAAGCAACAACCTTCAAATTGATTTGCAATTTGATCAAAAACTGCTCTTGCAATGGTTGTTTTACCTATACCACCCATACCCCAAATTCCAATAATGCGAACATCTACCGTATGCATGTATAATAGTGATTCAACTGTTTTTATCCGTGATTCTATTCCAACGAAGCCATCCAGATAACTTGAGGACATATGATTCAGTTTCTTCAGAATATATTTGACAATTTCCTCCACAAGTTCTGAATCAAGTCTGCCAAATTAAAGGAAAACCTTTAGGCAGCTTACATCGCAAAATCATCAATACGCAACTAAACGGCATGGCATTAATTAGAACACAAGAACCTAACGGGATATGATCATTTCATTCAGAGCATGCCAACGAAAGAAACAAAGTGTATCTTTTGCTCTGGATATCAGAAAAATCACACCAATCACCAACATAAACAGACCCCAAAATGACAGAAGGTTGAAAGAAAATGAAAAGCAACCAAGTTAAAAACAAAAGGAAATTAAGCGAAAACAATCATGTTTTGTAGTTACCCATCACGCTGCTCTAAATGCCAGCCAGATAGATTAGCTATATGCGTCAAAGCAGCCCTCCATCTTAGCACCTTGTCTTTTGTCTTCTTGAAGTGCTCTTCATGTTCAGCAAACGCTTGTCCGTAGCTCCCAGTTTGTTTCCGTACATCAGAAGGGAAAACGTGATAGAAAACCGGTAGAACGATGTGTCCGTTTGTGTTCTTGCATTCGATTATCTTCGAAAGTTCATCCAAACACCAAGATGAAGAAGCATAGTTTTGGGAGAGAATAACTATTGAAAGAGATGAATTTCCAATCGCCTCTACGGATGCTGGAGAAATTTCGTCTCCTCTCCTAGGTTGATAATCTATGAAGGTTTCGATTTTTTTCCGACACAAAGCGGCATGAAGATGGCTTGTAAAGATATTGCAGCTGTCTTCACCTCTGAAGCTGATGAACACATCATACTTCAATTGACGACTGTAGTTCAAAGAAGCAGCCATCTTTCTCGTATAAATTATCGTAACCAAAACTAGCTGATCGACCTTATTCTGCGCCAAATTCACGAACTCAGCTTTCTACTTCATCAGATCACAAGCTTCATGAATCTGCGTATTGGAAGGAAGGTCAACGCGTTATTGGCAACGCAACAAACCTTGGCGTTCAATTCAAAAACTTTCTTTAAAAGACCATATTACCCAGTAGAGCAGCAATGCAGAAACCGAACCAAACTTAGGGGTCATTTCGTAAATGAACACAAGTATGAATAAATGTTGATGTCATGGTAATATGTCCACACCCACCCATAACTTTGTACTGTTCATGGCTCTAAATACTTAAGAAAGTAGCCCTTTTTTATACGTATTATTAATTTCGTTAAAGTCAAAAGGGACATAAATGAATACGTAAATGTAACGGTAATTTATTATATTTTCTCAAAATTAATATGACCTATCTCAACAATATATTCTTTATTCTAAAATGCCAACAATTAATACTAAATAAAGAGATAATTTTGAAAAACTCCCATTCTTAAGTTTATAATCTTCAATCTAATTAATGCTAATTAAAGACATTCAATTATATATATGGCATAAATTAATATACTCATGGATTTTGAAATAATATTTATTAGATTGACATCTACCAATGAATATTCTTTTCATACTAAATTTATATTATATAACATTGATTAACAGTCAATATGTTATTTATGTAAAGAGAATTCAGAGTTAGATGGATTATTGGATACCCAAATGTTAATTTGTCAATTATCATCAATGTTAAAAATTATTTATTACCTCCTAAACAAAGATGAAATTATTTTTATTATTACTAACTAATCAAATTATATATATCATTAGAATTGGACTAATTAATTCATTTTACTATTAGCTAATCCCCTCTAGTAAACTAATCTAATCAATTTCAATCAAAAACACTAATCATATTTTTCAAAAAGCTCAGAAAAAGCTAAGGCTAAGGAGATAATTTTTGTCCAATAAATAATATTAATTTTACAAATTTTTGTATGTAATTGTTGTATCATAAGATAATTAGAGTAGTGAATTAAAACATACTAATTTAATAAAAAGTAATAATGTATGAATAAATAAATAATGCCACATCAATTTGTATATAGAGTTGACAAATATAAAAACTACTCTTTCAGTTAAAGTAATGTTGTTAAATACACCTTAAAAATCAATTATTTCCATTTCAAGATGAATAATAAATTACTTAAATGTAAAATTGATTACTAATCAAACAGATTTTGATTAGAAGTTTCTTATTTAAAGTTAGGTTGATTTCCATTAAGGAATATTTAAAATAGAGTAGTTCTATTCGGCCCCCATTTTTTATCTCATTAGCCGCCACCTCAATATTAAATAAGGACATAATTGTAATAAAAATATAATACATAAGATAATTAGTATTGAGTTAATGAATTAAACAAAAACTCTTAATTCTTCCTTATATATTTCTATCATTTTTTCCTATTTTCTCTCCAACACAATCAATTATCAACCTTAACCTCTCTCTCTCTCTCTCTCTCTCTCTCTCACACACCATCCATCGTTCTCTTCCATTTTTACATTTTTTTCTTCTCAAATTTACTCAAATTGATTCATTTTTCTTTCTTTTGAAATTTCAATCAATGATCTAATGGACATCAAATCATCCAAATTTATTTCTCTCTCCCTAAGAAATATTTGATTGATTATTTTTTTATATAAGCTTGAAGAATTTAATAATATATGATAAAAAGTTTATTAATATTAAGACCATCACTTTTTCTTTTTTATGTATCATTGATAGTAAACAAAGATTGAAAAAAAATTAAAGACTATTGAAATTAAATAATAATTTAACTAGAAATTAAATGATAATTTAATTAACCTTGTATCAAATGAGAAGTATAGATAACATAAAGAAAAAAAAGTTAATTGAAAATTAAAGGCAAATTTAATTAAGCTTATCATAAATATATCTAAGCTGATGATAAATTGTATAAATTATAATTTTACCCTTGCTAAATAATATATGATATAAATGGTATAATTAATTCCCTAAATACATTACTATTGAATAGGGTAAAAAAAGTTTTTCAATTATAATATTGAATAAATTATAATAATGGTTTATTGTAATAACACCTATTGTTGATATAATTTTTCAAGCCTAAAATAATCCAAATATCTGCCCAACATTAGGATCCAAGATAAAGGCAAACTAGATTATACAAAATGTCAAAGTCTATTAAGTTCCAACCCATGGTTTGGTTTTATAGTACATTTTTTAATCGATCGATTTGAGTTTTGGCCAAACTGAATCGCACTGCAGCATTGTAAAAAATAAAAATATACGACGTGGCATAATTTAATTGGACCAAAAAAATATTATATACGTTCTATCACACTTAATTTTTGCATATCCTAACCTAATCTCCAAAATTATATGTTAAAATTGAAATTTGAATTAAAGATATTGTTCATTAGTGCATTATATGTTGAAATGTTGTTTATTAGATTGAAAGGTTTAGAAATTTCATTGCCAATACAAAAAAAGTTACAAATAATTATTTTAGTATAGTTAAAAAACATGCTCAATAATAAAAAAATTAGAAAATAAATTGACAAAATGTCATAATAGGTCGAGGCCCAAATTGAAATAATCCAAACCGCACCAACACATAAAATGCTTGTAATACAATTGGGGGTTTGTGTGATGCAATGCAGTTTAGGCAAGCCAAACCGGACTGCACCAATTGGTTCCCACCCCTTCTCGGCTTATAATCTAGGAAAAATTGAGAAAATAGACAAAATTATGGGGTCTCTTTGAAAAATAGACACATCCTGAAAAATTTTTATGCCATAGATACTTTCTTGACAAAAAGACTCAAATATCCTTTGAAAGTATACTTATATCAGGCACAACTCTTTTTGGCGATGAAATTGTCAAATTACAAACTATATTTATAGCTATATATCGTGCGAAGACACTCGACATAACTCGACACTCGACACTCGACACAACTCGACACTCGACATTATTTGCATCGACACATCTTGACACTCGACACGTATGTGTCGAGTCATGTTGAGTCGTGTCGGATTCTCAATAACACTACACACGATACTCGAAACTACACATTTCACCACTCGACACTCGACATTTCACCATTCGACAAACACTCGACACTCGACATTTCTGTTAGCCCTAAGGCTATATGATAATTTTGATGATAACAATACACATTGATTCATTGTGATTTACTAACATGTTTATTTATGTGCAAGAGTAATATCATTGAAATAATTGTAAAATCAAGAAGAGGCTTATTAAAATGAAGTGTTGAAGCTAAGGAGAAGACTACATGTTAAAGGCACCAAAGTTTAAGAACAATGTTTGATTCAAGGAATGTGACACATGAGCAATGTTCAATCAATTGATCATATATTTTTCTACAGATGTCCAAATGATGTAATTCTTAAGCCTTTGGAAAGCTTACTCAATTTATAACATTTCATATGCCTTAAAGAAATTCAAATTTCAAGTGTAAGGTTGTCCAAATTATCATGCAAATTGAAAGACAAATGGAAGCAGCTGACATGAGCACTGAATACTCTTTTGGATATATCTTGAGTTGGAAAATTCAAAATAACTTGATTCTTATGGAATTGAAAAGAGGACTTAATGAGGCACATTTCATATGTTTTGAAGAAATTCAAATTTCAAATGGAAGGCTGACATAATTGACATGCAATTCGGTGGACTGACACAGAGAAGAAAAATCAACTCACATGAGCACCAAATGGTGTTTTGGCCATATCTTAAGATAGAGATATCCAAATGCTTTGATTCTTAATCTTTTGGAAAGATTATTCAAATATGCAGATCTTTTATGTTTTGAAGAAATTCAAATTTCAAACAGAAGGTTGACAGAATTATCATTCAATTTGGTGGACTGACACAAGAATGAAAAATCAAGTCACATGAGCACCGAATGGTATTTTGGCCATATCTTGAGCTACAGATATCAAAATGACTTGATTCTTGATGCGTTGGAAATCTTGTTCAAATGTGCAAATCTTTTATGTTTTGTAGATTTTCAAATTTTAAACAGAATATTGACAAAAATGGCAGACAAGATTACGGTTTTTATGGTAGGCAGAAAATTTGGAGTTGGTGTCTTCACTTGATTAAGTTCATCTCATTTGCCTATAAAAGGAGCCATTCTCCCATGCATTCAACAAGTGCAAGAGAAGCATTTTATCAAGCAAAAAAATAAGAGAAATATCAAGTCTAGAGAGTTTTATATTCTTTATCTACTCTTTGAAAAGAGTTGTACTTTTGTTGTAAAAGTTTATTTTTTTCTTGTATTGTGGTGAGAGTGAGATCTTCTTGTAAAGGATAAAAATTATCCTTGAGAGAACTCTTTCCTTGGTGAGTTTGTTCATCAAGAAAAACTCTTGGTGTGATGTTATCAAGAGTTAAAGGAAAAAGTCTTAGCGAGGTTGTTCATCAAGCAAGTTGTAAAGATTTCTACAACTTAGTGGAAAGCTTAGCTCGTGGAGCTAGGAGCCCGTGGACGTAGGCAAGGTTTGCCGAACCACGTAAATTGAGTTTGCACTCTCTCTATCCCTATCTCTTTATATTTACTTGCACTAGTGATTGTTCTTTATTGCTATTCTCTTGATTGCTTTCTATTTTCATCTTCTTCTCCTTTATTCTCAAAGAAAGAGTTAAAATAATTTTGATCTTTCAAGAAAAGTTTACAAATCCGTTTTTATAAATAAAAACCCAATTCACCCCCCCTCTTGGGTTGCCATACCTGGGTCAACAATTTCATCACTCGATAAAACTCGATACTCGACGCTCGACAAACACTCGACACTCGACATTTCGCCACTCGATAAAACTCGACACTCGACATTTCACCACTCGACAAAACTCGACACTCGACATTACATAACTCGACACGACTCGACAGGTTATTTTCGAGTGTCGAGTGTCTTCTTCTTCGCGATATAACACTGCATTCACTTATTTCATCGGTTTTCACACGTATTAACGTACAAAAATCACATTATAACACTCGATTTTCTTAAATAAGTTCGCAAATCCTTCAGAAACTCAAATCTCGAATTCAAATTCTCTAGAAATTAAATCAAATCTGTAAGGAAGGAGATGGGTTTCGGTCGTCTGAAGAGAGAGAAATAAGCCTTTGAGAAAAAATAACACTCGATTTCCTTAAATAAGTTCACAAATCCTTCAGAAACTCAAATCTCGAATTCAATTTCTCTAGAAATTAAATCAAATCTGTAAGGAGGGAGATGGGTTTCGGTAGTCCGAAGAGAGAGAAATAAGCTTTTGAGAAAAAATAACACTCGATTTCCTTAAATAAGTTCACAAATCCTTCAGAAACTCAAATCTCGAATTCAATTTCTCTAGAAATTAAATCAAATCTGTAAAGAGGAAGATGAGTTTCGGTCATTCGAAGAGAGAGAAATAAGCATTTAGGAAAAAATTGAATACATAAGGGTAATTGGGTTTTTTTGTCAAGAAAGTGTCTATGGCATGAAAATTTTTCAGGATGTATCTATTTTTCAAAGAGACCCCCTAATTTTGTCTATTTTCTCAATTTTCTCCTTAATCTATGCTCAAGTGTCCAAGTGAGACTCATATGGATCTCATCATGTCATATGCTGAGACATGTTAAGTGTCACATGACCAGCTCAACATTAATTTTTAGTTAATAGTCCACTAGAGAGTGTGGCAGTTCCCAACTATTACCCCTTTGAATTGAGCTGCAAGCAAGCTCAAGCCCTATGAATACTACCACTCTAAAGGATAAGGCAAGTTAGTCCTTTGAAGTTTATGTACTCTACTCATTTAAGCTCATTTTTTGTTTATTATTATCATTTTTGGTATTGACTTAAGTATCAGATTGACCATGCTTAAAATGAACACTCACTAAAGAGAGTTTCTTGCAATGATTGGAAAGCAAACTTGAAATTGAATAATTCTTTTTTTTCCCTTGTTTATTAGAAGTCTGGGCTAATCAAATCTTGGAGCAGACTCCTGCAATTCCTTCTAATATAAAATAATGTTGCATCAAATTAGTCATTAATCAATCAAATAATATATATTAGTCATTAATCAATCAAATAATATATATATATATAGTAATTATTTATTGCTATAATTTTAGATGAAATTATAGTAATAAGTCATTATTATAGTATATATTATATATAGAGACTTTAATTAATTTAAAAGTACAAATCTCTTAATGAAGAGAGAGAATATATACATATTTCAAATTCATTAAAATTAAAATCTAAGCAACATTAGACCTTCAAAACCTTAGATAAAATCGAGCAGGGTTATGGTTCCATTCAAGAATGAATGTTCAATTGCAAAGAAGTGGAACACTTATTGCTATATGTTTTAGTAATATTGTGCGTGCTCATTAAAGAAAATAAATTTTAGAGCTCTTCTATCTTCTTAATGTATCAAGTTATTGTATTCACTGAGACAATATTTTGCCTTATAATCTTCTCTAATATTATTTGTCTGATAGGAGTTTCATTGATATGACTTTTCGATGATTATTTGATGGAACACAATGTTTGTATCGAATAATGGAATATAAGGGGTATTAAAATTAAAAACTAATTAATTTAGCAAAGAAAGTCAAAATCCCACTAAATTGAAAACTAAAGTTAGACTCTTAAAATTTATCCGTGATATCTAAAATTTAATGGTAAATTGGTGATAGGGTGAAATTAGAAAAATTTGATAAAAATATCCCAAATTGAAGGATTTCTTTGAAAAATGATCATATTCCTAAAAGATTATATGCTAGAACCTTGTTCGACGTTCGATAGTGCTTGATAGATATGTCAAAATCATTTAATAGTGTTCGAAGATATCTAATAGGTGCGCTTAACAACGTTCAACAATATCTTATAGTATTCAACAATCATGACATGTAAATTTTCAAAGACATAATTATTTTTATGAGCTGCATCTAAATTTAAAATATCTTATCTTTTGTATTAACCCATAAAAATTATCGTTTCAACCACCCTTTTTTTTTGCGTCTCTTTTTCTTTTCCCCTCTTTTTATCTTTATTTTTCTTTTTTCTTGTTCTCCTTTATCGAACATCACTGTTTTTCCCGTCTTCCCCTTCTTTCCAATTTTTTTTCCCTTCTTCTTTATTTCATCCACCACTCCTCATATAAATGTGTTGCAGTGTGATGCTGTATAACCATGTCATGCATTTGAAATGTTGTACCATTAATTTATTATTTATATAATATTCATTACATAATATCATCGTCTAATTGGTATTTATTAAACAATTCCATGCAATCACCTAACAATTGCAATGCCAAAGAAACACCACAGAAAGAAAAACAAAGCAATTCCAATCATGAAAATCATATATAACCAGAAGGCATCAGTCTCTGAGTTGCTTCCAAAATCTTTCGAAGTCTGAGAATTTGGATCCTCTCTGGAGTTGCCATCACTACCACTTTCGACATGTTCAGCCTCATTAGAGCTATCACCATTTTCTTTATATTCCTCTTCCAAGTATAGTAGACTGACTCCACACTTTTTCACCTTGCAATTTAGTAAGGGCCACCGGTCATCTTCTACAGGAGAGAATTCAAATAAAGCCTTATGGCAGCATTGGTACATGCTGAACCAGTTGTCATCATCATCTCTTTCAACTACCATAGAATACAACCGATGATCATATAACTGGAACACATGATCCGAACAAACAGATCTGGGTTTTTTTTGGGCTTTGAAGCCATTCAAATGGCATTCAATGTTATTGCTTTCACCATCACTGTTCTCAAAATGGCATTTGCATTCAATGTTGAAATTCTTGTTATCATTATAATCATCAAATGCGACCACAACACACAGGGCAAAACCCAAAAACTCAGTGCTACACCAGTGCTGAGGCAGCTCAAATGTTACTGAAGATCCCACATTTTGATAGTTAAACCACTCTGGGATTTTACTTCCAGGGAAACAAACACTGACTGAAGCTCCTGGCCAATTCCACTGTACCATAAAGAACATTGTTCTCAGTATCAGAAACAGAGAAATGATAAAAATGCTGTTGACATTAAAGACAGGGAAAGATAGTATTATCGCTCTTGACATAACATCAGAGAGAGAGGCACCTCTAAATAATCTTCCGCTGATGCAGTCCCCCGTGCATTAGTAGCCATAACCTGAATTCTAAGTTGTGCATCTAAAAGAATATTTCTTTGTGCATCCTGTGTCAGTTCCAAGCAATTAGAGAATGTGAAACTCTGCTGGCAATTCCATTCTGCTGCGAAGACTACAGTTGTTGAAGTAGGTAATGTGTCCAGTAATATGCACTCATGTGCCAGTAAATCTGTTAGGAGCAAAGGCGATTGCCACTTCTGTATGGATTTAAGTCTCTTGCAATAACTTATATCAAGGCTTTTTAAAGAAGAAAATGGTTCAAGGTTTAGGTGCACAAAATTGTTTCCATTTAGGTCTAAATGCTCCAAGGAGGATAAGCAGCTGACAGCATTTGGTAATTCTACTAGGTCACAGTCACTTAGATTCAATTCATTTAAAGAGCACAAACCTGATAACAGAGATAACGGCAAGTTATCCAGCAATTTGTCAACTCCAAAGCAACCAGAAAGAACAAGAGATGAAAGAGATCCCAGATTAAAGAAGCCATTCGGAAGACTTGCAATGTTTCTGCAGTTGGCCAGGTACAAAAGAGAAAGTTGTGTGAGCCTTTCAATTGATGAAGGCAACTCTTTTATGCCTGATCCTTGCAAATCAAGTGTCTCTAACTTTTCCATAGTCTCCAAGATTTCTGGTAAAGCCTCCAAATTTGAGCAACCAAAAAGATAAATAATTTCAAGAGATTTCAACTTAAAAATGCTGCTTGAAACATTTCTCAGCCTCGTGCAATTTCCTAGACTCAATGTATTAAGTTTAGTGAGACACTGGACTGAAGATGGTACTTCTTCTATTGCAGTCTCATTCAAATATAAATTTTTTAAATCCCCTGAAATGTCTGGAAACTTGGTAATATTTGAACAGCCATGGAGATCAAGTTCCATAAGAGACGTCAAATTATGAATGCTACTTGGAAGATTCTTCAGTCTTGTGCAGTACATCAGTTTCAATGAGTCAAGCTTATAAAGGCACTCAATTGCCGAGGGAACTTCTTCAATTGCAGTCTCACATAAATCTAACTTCTTTATTCTCCAGGAAATTTCAGGAAACTTGGTGAGAATGGAGCAACCTTTAATGGTAATATTCTCAAGATTTGGAGCCAAAGAAAGGTCTGGGGTTTCAATTAAGTGCTGGGAGTAACTGAGATCAAACCATCTTAAGTTCACAAGATTCTGTTAAAAAAACAAATGGCCTGAGTAAATTAGCATTGACAACTTTCAGATATATTCAAAACAAGAAAAAGAATAAAAATGTTAAATGAACCTGGGATTCCTTCCATAGGTATTCAACATTGCTATGATGCATATCAAGCTCAACAAGATTCCCTGGGTTAAATTTGGATGGCAAAGATTTCAAAGGGTATCTATGCCAATAAAGATATCTTAATTCATCAGAAAGAAATTCAAGGCCTTCACTAAGTTGCACCTTGTCATCCTCATCATAGCCTTCGCAGTAGTGAGAACTATAGAATTTTAGAAGTCTAAGTTTATCCATTCTCACAAAGGCATCAGAGGTTAAGTGCAGCTCAGTGATTTTTGACAAGTCTAGGGATATGCTTTCAATCGATTGAGTGCCCTGATGACAAAACAGAGATTAGTTTGAAATAGAATATAGCAGTAGCATAATTAGAAAGATTATGTAAATGACAGCTTAAGCAGATATTTTGTAATACAGCTCTCCCCCAAAATCAAAATCTTTAAAATATGTTAGGCTCTTACTGTATTTTTCTTGAATAAGTAATAGATATCTTGAGGTTCCCACAACCTGCTTCTTTTGCCAGGCTCTTTGATGGATTCTTGGCGGACAATACCCCTACCCATTTCTTGTATCAGATCATGCATCAGAAATCTATTGCTTATAACAGTTATGAGACACCTGTCGACAAGGACACTTATCCCAATTTCTGTGCAAAAACCACAGCCATCTAAGATAGCTACCACGTGATCTTTATCTTCTCCTTTAAAGAAACATACAATATCAAGAAATATTTCTTTCTCTTCATTGTCCAGCCCATCAAAACTTATTTTCAGTATATTCTGAATGTCCATGTTTGGATTCTTTTCAAGTTTTTTTAGTGCACTTTCCCAATCTAGCTTGCTCCTTCTAAATAGAAAGCAACCCAAAACTTTAATTGCTAATGGAATGCCTTGAGCATAGTATATCACCCGACTTGACAGCTCCATATAGTTTTCTGTGGGATGGTTTTGTCTAAAGGCATTCAAACAAAAGAGTTGAAGAGATTCATGGTAATTTAATTTCTCAAGCTCATACAATTCATCAACACCAATCATTAGCACTTGTTTATCTCTAGATGTTATGATGATTCTACTTCCATTCCCAAACCAACCATGATCTCCAGCAAAAAATTTTAATTGTTGTGAATTAGCTACATCATCTAAAACAATAAGGACCTTTTTACGGCGAAGTCTATTCTTTGTAAAGGTGAGTCCTAAACTAGGAACACCCGTAGTTAGATCTCCACCCTCTAATACTTTGAAAAGTATTTCCTCTTGTAAACAATTCAATCCACGTTTAGTTGACTCTTCTCTCACATTTGCGAGAAAGCAACAAGCTTCAAATTGATTCCCAAGTTGATCAAACATAGCTTTTGCAAGAGTTGTTTTACCAATACCACCCATACCCCAAATTCCAATAATGCGCACATCTGCCATTCCGATGCATAATAGTGATTCAACTCTTTTTATGCGTGATTGTATACCAACCAAGCCATCCAAGTCACTTGAAGATGTATGATTCAGTTTCTTCAAAATATCATTGACAATTTTTTCCACTAGTTCTGACTCAGGTCTGCCAAATACGAAGAACAATTGTCATTTGAATCATGAATGGATAAGGGAAACATAATTTATAGGTTACTTAGCATCATAAAACCAACAAGACGATGACAAAAAATATTGGTATTACTACAGAAGAACCTAGAAAATTAACAAATAAGCAAAAAAATTTTGGGTCCTGCTACAAACTTGACCTATGAGAAAACATGTCTTAACACGAAAAGAAGGGTTTTCATAAAATTTAAATGTCGATCGAAGCAAAGAAGAAACATACATGATACATGTACATGCATGAGATATAGCGATATTAAAAAGAAAAAAAAAACATATCTTGGTCTTCGGTTGTTTCAAGACGACGTGAAAGTCTTGATAGATAAGTAAAGGGGATGGCTAATTGAATTCATAGAAATAGAAATAAATGAGAGTTACCCATTATGCTGCTGTAAATCCCATCCAGATAGATTAGCAACTTGTGTCAAAGCAGCTCTCCAGCCTCGCACTTTCTCTTTTGTCCTCTTGGAGTGCTTCTCATGTTTCGCAAATGCTTCTTCATAACTGCCTGTCTGTTTCCGTACATCAGATGGAGTAACATGGTAGAAAACTGGTATAATGATCTGTCTCTTTGTGTTCTTGCATTCAATAATCTTCAAGAGTTGATCCAAGCAACAGGATGAAGAAGCATAGTTGTTGGAAAGAATGACTATTGAAACACTTGCCTCTTCGATTGCTGTTAAGAGGGCTGGAGAAATTTCTTCCCCTCTCTTATGTTCATAATCGATGAAAGTCTCAATTTTTTTCCGGCATAAGGCTGCATGTAGACGGCTTGTAAAGTTGCTGCAGGTGTCTTGACCTCTAAAGCTGATGAAGACATTATACTTGCATTCAAGACCTCTGTTGGAAGCTGATGGAGAGGCCATATCATGACAGGACTTTTCCCTTTGATCACAAAACTAGCTACTGGATTCTGTGGTTCAGGACTGCATCTGTGACACAAACAAAACTTACGCAGCTCTTCGATACCAGGTCTATAGCTTCTTCTTTTTTTAACTTTTTAATTTTTTTAATTCAATTAATTAATTAATTAATTTTTTTGGTTTCGCCTGAAGCTGTTTTTAAGTTCCTACAGAGAAGATTACTCCTCATCTCACCTTTCATTTTTTATCCCCTGATCAAATTTTATAAAAATTAAAAATAAAATTAAGTAAAATAATTTAATGCCTTGAAAAAAAATATATATGTACTGTTTTACACTTTGACTTTTCAGGTGGACCACAAGTGTCCTAAAAAGAACACATAATCACTTCACTCATCGGAAGTGGGGAGGAAGGAATCACATTCAATGCACATGGAGCACAAAGTCTGACTTGGACTAAAAAATTAGAGGTAACGACAAAGGAATCTATTCTGTTTTCTTAGGGAGAAGAAGACAGTTTCATTTGTTATTTCATTAATGTAGAAGACCAGAGATCTAATTGCTATGATTTTGAGTGTATGGACGGTTGTCTGGTTTTTATTTTCTTCTAAAATCACTCCAAATAATTTTATAATTAGCGCAGATGTTTCTTACTCCATACGGCAATATTATTCCAATGACCAAAGTTATAAGAAGCATTTTCCCCAAATCAAAACTGACTGTTTTTAATATGGTGAAAATGCTTTTGATAACTTTGTTAGATTCTTTTCTTTTGGGTGACTTATCTCATTAGCATTGGCAGCCTATGCAGTGGAGTCGGTGGGCTTTTTACACAAATACCCCCTAGTCATTAGCAACGCACGGCCAGCCCGTGTTGGAATCCTTTCTCCCATTATCTCTTTCTTGCATCTCTCTTCATTTACCCTTCCCATAAAGTAAAAAAGATTAGTCATATCTCGGTCTTAACTTCTTCACAAATACATACAAAATGCTTAATCATTGCAGCCTAGTAGTTCAAAATATATAAGTGATATTTTTGTCAAAATTTGGTTAGCCCAAATTTCTTACAAATCAAGAAAATAATATAGGAAAATAAAAGTGAATGATGTTTCCAAATCTATTTGCTGCACACACAAGAAGCTTACAATCACTAATGGTGTCGGGGAGTTTGTTAGCGTGTCTCCGGCGATGTTTGTTAGTAATCAAACTATGTGAAATGGTCAGAAATATAACTTATATAACTTAGTTAGCTTAGCTTACCGATAGATTCCTCTTGGAATTGCATTTATAGCGGTGGAGCTAAGTTGGAGCTCAAGGGCAGGATGTTGTGGCTGGTACCTATTGTTTAACGACAGTTGTGTTGATTAAAAGTCAGTTAGTCATCGTTAGCCCACAGTGAAAAATGGGATGTATGGGTGTTCTCCCATAGATAATGGCAAATTTTCCTTCTTTTTGGGGATTTTGATGGTGGCAAGTGGGATATCATCATCATGGCCCACCATCTGGTATGCTTTTGATGATATGGCATTTGACCTAGTCAACTATGGGCTTTGTATCCTTTTATGGGGTTAGGTTTCTCGACTGATTTTGATCCTCGCGTGCTGATGAATTGGCCTAGACTCGGCTTAGACTTTAGACTTGGACTTGGGCTAAACCCATTATTACTACATCAATCTCCTTTCTCCTATTTTAAATGGATTATACCAATTTTATAAATTTCATATACTAAGTCATATGAATACTAATCTTACAGATTTTTTTTTTTTACAAATTTATATGCATTTTTACTTCTACTGACACACTATCACCTTTCATAAAAAAGTTGACTTGAATATATCTAATATTTTAATCATTGCATTGTGAGTACAATAATAATACAGACTTACATTAAGTACTCCATGAACTCCAATCATTAGAATAATAAAATATAAAACTTCATATCAATCAATGTGTATAATGAATCTTGGAAGTTTCAATCTAGCTTCATAATAAAGCTAATACAATCTCTTCATAAAATCAATCTATTCTCTTATCAACATATACGCCAATGACATTGTATCCAATCAGTCTACCCTTGTCTTTAAAATTATTCTGCAAAATGGTGGTGACAAGGGGTGTTATATCAAGTAAAATCAAATATAACTCATATAAAACTTAATAATAATACATAGAATTTTTTTCTCATAAAACATAATCTTATAAAATCAATAAAAACTTTGACAATACTTCAAAGAGTTCATTTATGAAATCATTTTCTTTTCTATGGAAATTCATCTAGTAAGATCCAATCATTTGCACTTGTTCAAATTGAAAATTATATACTCTCATATCCTTATTGTTTTTGGACTTTCCAACCACATAGCATTTTGGTGCTTTGAGCTTGCAAACGTCCCCCTATAGACTTCAACTAAACATTAAGAAGGGAGTGCGGTGACTTTAACTGTTATAAGTGAAGAAAAAGCATTATCAGTTGCAATGCGCAAGAAAAAGCCACAAAAGAAGACGAAGAAGAAGAAGAAGAAGAAGAGAGCAAATGCGACCAAGAAGAAATGAGTTTGACTATGCCTTGAGCCAACCAGAAGGCGTTAGCCTCATGCAAGCGCGAAGATATGATCTCTCAAGTCAAGTGACTCAGTGAGCTACTCCATCGACGATGCTACAACTATTCCACTCTCATATAAAAATAAAGTTTCTACATACCTTCAAAACTCTGTAATATTTTAACACCCTCAAGATTAAGTACGGCAAGAGATGTCAAATTGAGGATGCTAAATTTATTGAGACACTCAATTGGGGAAACTTCTCCACTAGTGGTCTAGCCTAAATCTAGTTCCTTTATATTCCAAAAAATTTCAGTTTTATGAAGTTAATTGGTAAGAATGAAGCAGCCACCAAGGGACATAATTTTGGGCCGAGAAAAGGTCTGGTTTCAATTACGTACTGGGAGTAACTAAGATCAATCTATCTAGTGCTTCAGAAAAAAGTGAAATAGCTTGAGCTGATTAGCATCTATGAACTTTTAAAATGCATCCAAAACAAGAGACAATTATAAATATTAAATGCACCTGGTTTTCGTTCAACGGGTATCCAACATCGCTATGATGCATTTCAAGTTCAACAAGGTTTTCTAGGTTAAATTTAGATGGCAAAGATTATAAAAGGCTCCTATGCCAATGAAGATATCTCAATTCATTGGAAAGAAATTAAAGGCCTTGACAAAGAATCACCTTATCATCCTCTATGTAGCCTTTATGCTGGTGATAGGTAAAGAATTTAAGAAGTGCAAGTTTATGCATCCCCATGAATAGAATTGGAGAAGAATAGAGGCATGCTTTCTGCTTAATATTTTCTCCTAATAAAATTCTTCTTCCTTTTTCTTTATTTAAAAAAAAAATGAGAAATGAATAGGTTGATTTTATAACACGAAGCTTAAATTAGAATGATAGGCAAAGCAGATATTTCATAGGAAACACAAGAAGCATACTAGAGGATGGGCATTATGTTGATTTTATAATTAGTTAAAACCAAAACCAGCCTTATCAGAATTAGGACTATACTGTGAAAGATGCCAAAGAACTTGCCTGACAATGTGTAACTTGAATTGAGTCTGTTAATACAAATATGAGCCAAGGACCAAGAAGTTTCATGGTTCAGTATTCCTAGATGTCTCCATAGGAAAACTTATTGCAGTTAAAGTTGTTACTGCCAAGTATGTCATCCCATCGCCACGAGGCTGTGCTTGCCAAATGATCAGGTTCACCAAAGTTAGCACTTTCCTCTTGTTTTTAAGAAGTTAGCCCCAATGCCCTGAGTTGTTATTGCTGCCCTGTTTCTCCTCCCCTGTGCAGTCGCCTCCTTGAAGTGGCTTCCACACATTTCCTTCCTCAAAACAATGCTCCACATTGAATGTCCTTTCTGGGGTCAGGGCTCCACAAGAGAGAGTAGTTCGTCCAGGACTCTACTCCCTCAGAGAGCTGGATGCCGATCAAGATGAAGCAGGGAGCCAACCTATGTTTACATACTAGTACCACATTAAAAGTACATATATATGTTACTTGAAAGGATACATTTATAGCAAAAGTAGAAACAAAAGAAAAAAAAAGGAAAGGGAAAGAAAATAAAAGAAAAGAAACTGTAACTTACACAAAGATTGCACCTTTTTCTTTGAAAACCACAATAAATGACCTAAATCTCTTTCTCTCATACAACCTAAACCCAAAAAGTCATATACAGAGCAAAACAACATGAAATATTAAAACCTTATCTGGACTACCATCGATACAAACTTAAATATCTATATACTATGTAAAGCAAGAAATTAACAAAATCCTTCATGCCAACTACGGAGTGATTCAACCGCTTGTCTAGTGCCATCCTCATCACCCTTATTCACAGTCTCCAAAATCCCTGCTCCAATGTCAAAATCTACGTAATGCATAATAAATCTCATCTTAGCATTGTCAAGCTCAATCACACTATCATCATCATCATCACTATTGCTAAAATCATCACATCCTCAAGATTTCTCCTAAGAATTGCATAAATTATATCCCACATGTATTAAATGTTATCATCATTTAGTCTAACGATGGTACACTTCAGAGAAGCCTAAACTTCTTTCGATCCTAGAATCATAGTTTATTACAACTTTTCACAATTTTTACAGAACACTTAATAAAGAGTTGAAGTAAAAAAATCACAAAACCATAAAGATCGTTTGGGAAACTGTTTAATATCATGATACTCTAACTATTGCACTGAAAGTATTTTGAATGACAAATGAAGCATAAAAATAGAGGTGAGAGCTTGAGCCAGAAAATACTTTATAACAAAAGATTTCAACAAGAATCCTCATTCACTACAAGATCTTCCCTAAATAAATAAATAAATAATATTATAGCATCAGCATGCTTCTATTTACCTCATTCCCAGCAGCATGTAAACCACCATTTGTATAATCTGTGAACTGGACAAAGCAACTGAAAGGTGAACAGAAGAAGCAACTAGCAATGCTTCTGTCTTACGGGTTGCACAAGGACATTCCACTTTTCCCTTCAATTGGTTCAACAGAAATACCAACCTATAATCACAAATACTTAACAAGTTTAATGAGAACCTTGATTAGTTCTAGAAGCTGAAGCCAGAGCATGCCCTTATGGGAACACACGCTGCACAATGTAAAACCAACCTGCTTAGAAAGTTAAAAAAAAAAAAAAAAAAATCATTAATGCAGAAACCTCTCCTAATTGCCTTATCTTGCCAATTAGTAGCATGGCCTGACTGCACTCTAAATTTAGTAGTTAAGCTTCAGCTGTGGATGCTCTCCACACTTAGCCCCATTATTGCTTCCCAACATTAATAGTTTTCTGTCAGGCTTCTCAAAATGACATTTGTAGGGATCTAGTGAGGAAAACCGTATATGCAAATACTCCCACTAATAAACAAGTCTTTCTCTGTGATGGTTTTTATGGGAGAGGATTAGATGAGAACTGGACAGAAAAGTACTCTTCATTATTTCACTTAATTCAAAGCCATGGAATTTTAGAAGACAAATGTTTGGTAGCTATCTTTCATTTCCCCAAGACTGTAAGCGTACATCGCTGGGGATTAATAAATCCTGTTTATGGGACAAACAAGCCACAATCAGGCACGAAATTAGAAGGATGATCTCTCAATAAAAGATCTTTCATATTAAATATTCTCGCTTGCATTTTAGCTCTTGATCTCAATATAATACAATTTTGATAATACATTATCTGATCACATCATAGTCCTGAATACAAATCAGAAGAACCTTACAAACAAGTTCAATACTTCTTTTCTTTTAAATTTGACTTGGATTCAATTTGTTTTATTGTAGCATAAACACAAATTGTTAGCATACCCTCCAAATCATGTATCAAATGCCAAATATCAAAGAACAGATCATACTTTATATTTACTTAGCTAGAAAACTACTTTTTATTACCTTCCAGAACACATTGAAGACACGATGGAAGACAAGTACAGACCATCATGAAGAGTAGAAAACCCCAAAACATTCCACACAAACAAATCATCAAACATGTTGAAGTCAGCTCTCTTACTCTCCACACACATATGCTCAAACCCATCAATGAAAAACAACTTTAAAAAGAGCAAACAGATAAATTTAAAATTTACCTGGGTTCCCTTCACTTCCATAGCTATTCAACATTGCTATGACTTGCTCATAAAAGTGGCGAGAAACCATTAACAGTTGCAACGCCCAAGAAACAACAAAGAAAGAAAAGCAGAAGTCCAACCAAGAAGCTCTTAGATATGAGCTTGACTCTGTCCTGGGCTAAACAGAAGGCATTGGTCTCTGAGTTGGTTTTATTATCTTTCACTGTTTGAGAGTTTGGATCCTCTTTTTTCTGATCAGAATTATGTGACTCCACTTTCAACAAGTTTAGCTTCATTAGAATTGTAATCATTTCCTCTATGTTTCTCTTCCAAGTATAGCGGACAGCCGCACAACTTCTCACCTTGCAACTTTGCCACAGGTAGAATTTAAACAAACCCTTATGGCAGGATTGGTACATAGTGAACCAATGGTCATCATCATCTCTTTCAATTACCTCGGCATACAGCTCGTGATTTTATAAGACAAACACGTGATCTGAGCAAACAAATCTGCGCTTGTATTCATAGTTGGCGACATTCAAGCCAAGGAAATGGCACTCAATGTTATTGAGCTCAGCTACATTGGTCAAAATTGCATTTGCATTCAACATTGAAAGCCCTGTAATCATTATTATCAAATGCAACAAGAAGAGACGGGGCAAAACCCAAGAACTTACTATTACACCAATGCTGAGGCAGCTTGATTGTTACTGAAGATCCCCCATTTTCACGGCCGAACCACTTTGGAATTTCATTTCCAGGGAAACAAAATACAAATTCCAGCCCCCGCAAATCCCTTTGTACCATAAAAATTATTGTTCTTGACATTAAAAGCAGGAAACAGGACAACTATTCTTGACATCAGAGAGAAAAAGATGCACCTCAAAATAATCATCTAATGATGCTGCCCCTCTGCATTAGTTGCCATAAGCTGAATTGACATCAGAGAGAAAAAGATGCACCTCAAAATAATCATCTAATGATGCTGCCCCTCTGCATTAGTTGCCATAAGCTGAATTCTTAGTTTTGCCTCTTCATCATCCGGTCCATGTTAACTTATTCTCAATACATTTCGAATGTCCTTATTTGGATTCTTTTCAAGTTTATTCAATGCACTTTCCCATTCTCTCTCACTCCTCCGAAACAAAAAGCAACCCAAAACTTCAAGGGCTAATGGAATGCCTTTAGCATAATTTACCACCCGATTTGACAGCTCCATATAATTTTCCATAGGATGGTTTTGTTTGAAGGCATTTAAACTGAAGAGTTGAAGAGATTCATGGTAATTTAATTTCTCAACCTCATATATTTCATCAACACCTGTCATAAGAAGTTGTTTATCTTGAGATGTTATGATAATTCTGCTTCCATTCCCAAACCAACCATGAGCTCCAGCTAAAGTTTTTAATTGCTGCAAATTGTCTACATCATCTATAACAATAAGCACCCTTTTACGGCGAAGCCTATTCTTCGTAAAAGTGAGTCCTAAAGTAGGAACACCGATATTTAAATCTCCATCCTCTAATACTTCAAAAAGAAGTTTCTCTTGCAAACTATTCAAGCCACATCTAGCTGTTTCTTCCCTTACATTTGCTAGGAAACAACAACCTTCAAATTGATTCGCAAGTTGATCAAATATAGCTTTTGCAATGGTTGTTTTACCTATACCACCCATACCCCAAATTCCAATAATGCGAACACCTGGCATTCCAATGCATAATAGTGCTTCAATTCCTTTAAGGCGTGATTCCATTCCAATGAAGCCATTCAAATCACTTGAGGCTGTGAGATTCAGTTTCTCCGAAACATCTTGGACAATTTTCTCCACTAGTTCTGACTCGGACCTGACAAATCGGAAGAACAATTTGAAACAAATCGTGTATTTATATGTATCAAAGAATGAAAACAAATCAGTATTGAGGTCAACATCATCAAGCCACAAAGGAGAAAGGTAGGCGGCAGTTACCGATGATGATCCTGCTGTAAATTCCATCCAGATAGACTAGCAACTCGTGTCAAAGCATCTCTCCACCTTGGTACATTCTCTCTTTTATTTTTCAAGTGTTGAGCAAATGCTTCTCCAAAACTCCCAGTTTGGTTGGATACGTCAGAGGGAACCGTGTGATAGAAGACTGGTAAAATGATATGTCCTTTCGTATTGTTGCATTCGATTATCTTCAAAAGTTCATCCAAACACCAGGATGAAGAAGCATAGTTTTTGGAGAGAATGACAATCGAAAGACTTGACTCTTCAATTGCTGTTAGGAGTGCTGGAGAAATTTCGTCACCTTTCCTAAGTTGATAATCGATGAAGGTTTCGATCCTTCTTCTACATAAGGCGGCGTATAGGTGGCTTGTGAAGCTGTTGCGGGTGTCTTCGCCTCTGAAGCTGATGAACACATCGTACTTGCAGCATTCATGTTCTTGATGATTACTTTTGGAGCCCATAATTATCAACCCACATATACCAATAGCAAACACAAAACATTTCATCAGATCAGATCAGATCAGAAGCCAGTACACATAAGGCTCAAAGTCAACCGACCACCACCCATTTTCAATTAATTTTAAATAATCATTATAATAAAATTTTATTATAATTATTATTACAACAGTTCCAAAGTTTTAACCCGCATCTTGTAGTTTGGGTTTAAAAAGATCCAAAAAGCCGATTCAGTCAACTCGACGGACCTCTCGTGTGGTTTAATGAAATTCATGTAAAAATTTTAGTTGTCAGTCTTATGAACCTCCCCCATCATGATCTCAATCGTTTTATTTTAACAATACAAGAAAAGCGGTAAATCTTGCAATAGATATTTTAAAATTAAAATAAATCTATATATTTCATAAAAAATATAAAGCTCTTTTAAAAAAAATAACAATTAGCAATGAAAAAGTGGTCATTGAATATGATTTTTAGTGCTATTACTGAATATTGACTCTCAGCGATGAAAGTTTTCTTCACAAAAAGTTAATACGTAATTACAATTTTTCATAGAAAGTTTTTAAGCTTATTATCTTTGAAATTTCATCACTTTCAGAAATGAAAATCTCATCAGTAAACATAGAATTTTAGTGCCGAAAGTATTCGTTACTAAAAGTTAATATTCAACAGAAAAAAAATCAACAAATTTTTACTTCTAACAATAAAATTTGTTTGTCACTAAAAGATGCTCTCTTATAGCAAGAATAATACCTACTAAGAAAATTCATGTAAACCATAATTATTCAAACTACAAATATAAAATTTGTAATGCAAGCCAATAATCAAACTCTGATACACATTGTTGTGGAATAACTGATTAAACACACAATTAATAGGCTTGAAATATCATCACAGGAAAAACAAAATAGAGAAAAATAATGATACAAAAGAAAACTTTGTGATTTGGTGGTTTACCTACATCTTTTAGTGCAACACCTAAATATATTATTCTTTAGATAAAGAAACACGTACAAGAATTAGATAATCCTTACTATCTCTCACTTATAAAGCTTCTTACGCTATTGAATGAAACATTTGAATGTTATAGCCACAATAAACTATTATTTATACCACTATAATAACATTATTAGTAAGAATACCAATCCTAAAAATAATCCAAAACATAGACCAAATAGATAAGATTTTCCTAACAAAATAGGAAACTATGTTTAGCTCTAAACTTTAGATAAATCCAACAATTAATTACCTTCATAATAAGAAAAAATTTCCTATTTTAACATTATGAAGCCTTGAGCAATTTTTATGCTCAGTCTTGATAGGTCGAACTAAAGAGATATAAATTTTTGAGACCAAAAATTATCATTAAAAGGCCTTGTGAAAAGAAAAATTTGACGCACAACAATAACAAAAACATATTCACAAAAGGTTTTTGGCGATGAAATTTATGTTTATTGCTCAAGGTGGACTTTAGCAATGAATATGTCATCGCTAAAAATCACATCCAATTGAACTAAACTCTACAAAAGTTCGTCGCCAAAGTTGGGTATTGGAGATGAATATATATCTGCTAAAGATAACATCTACTTGAAACAATTCATTTAACCACAAAATAGTCATTGCAAAAGGTTAGATTTAACAACAAAGCAATGGTCACTAAGGTCCTAATTTTTCCTTTAAAAAGAAAATTGATTAGAGTATTTATTTCAAAATTTATTAAATTAATATTTTGATTTAGTTACAAATCTTTAAAAAAAATGCAAATAAAGCCATGATATAACCTAATTTAACAATTTTATAAAATAAATTACAACAAAATAATTATAATACAAATTTTCAAAATATAAATTCTCTAATCTAAAAAAGGGAAATACACAATTGGTAATTAATCATAATTAACTCAAATCCATTCACTCTGCACTTAACACGTCAACATTAATAACAAACGAGTAATATTATATTTACAACTGAATTTTACAACTAATTCCTTAAAATCTAAGTTGATAAAAATTCACTGAAAGAGGAAAAAAATAAAAATAAATAAAACAAGTTCAATCCATACTATGATAATTATATTTCCAGTAAAATTTTGTCAACTCAAATTATAGAGAAAACTAGTTATAAATTATTTATAGGTATAAGTTATTCGTAATAAATAATATTAACTTAACGATAATCATTAAAAAAGACAGTTATCAAATAAAATAATTGAATATCTATTTATATTTTATTTAACACCACCGCATCTTTCCTCTCTAATCCTATCTTTTTTTCTCCTCGTCTCTATCCATCAACGCAGTCAAGTCATTTTGATCTTTTTCTTCCCAAATCAAGGCCACTCTGTAATCTCAAAAATAATTCTTTCTTTCTCAAAGCTTTCCCTAAAGCCCCAGACCATTAAGCCACTAAGCATGCCACCAATGAAGGAGCGGCATTGCTAATCTGTTGGCTACCATCGCTGCCATCATTGTCATCAATCTATGGAGACCATCACACACATTACACACCTTTGTGAAGCTGGTAATGCCAATTACAATAAGCTTTTGAGGTTCAGAGAGAGACTAAGTCCACTAGGGGATGGCAAATGATTTCGGCCATGCTTGGGCCTCAGAAAATCTAGAAGTTGGGGCCCAGGAATAATCCAAAAAAGGTGTTAGGTCACTCAGTGAATGAAATTTCATTTGATATCACATAGAACAATTAGTTTTTTTTGTACATTTGTTAGTTTAAAGCCCGTTAGTTTCTAAACTAAAGCGTCTTATTTATATCTAAGCTGAAAACCCTTTACCCGGCCAATAACCCACCTTTTACAAGGCTCAACAATTTAAGATAGCCCATTTTTCAAAAATTAAATGATTAAAAATTTGACTACATCAAGCACTTAGACCTTGAACATGAAGTAAAGGTAGGGATGGTAATTTGGGTCATACACACGAACACGACATGATTACGATACGAACACGATATACGATTAACAAATGGGTCGGATTCGTGTTGAAGGTGTTTAATAGGCCAACCCGTTTAATGATACGAATAGTTAAACATATTTTGTCTATACTTAATATGTAAGCTCATTTAATAATATAAATTGTTACCTACCTAAAATATATATATTATAAAACTGAAAATTTTATATTATAAAGTAAATTAATTTACAAAATAATAAATTATGATGATTTTAACAATATTTTATACGAACAATGGTTTATATTCTAAAAATAATTTTAATTGATGTAAATATATAGAATATAATATATTATACATAACTAGGTTAAACAATTAAATAAATTATGTAAATTAAATATGACATGATTATAACACGTGGGTAACACATTTAATAACCGTATAGGATCCGTATTTCATGTCTTGACACGAATAATTAAATGGGTCGACCCAAATGACACGAATTGCCACCCCTAAATAAGGGTGAGACCAGTAACGCAACCATTAAGCTAGAACACACATCACTATAAAGATTGAGTGCCATATATATATATATATATATATATATTACATTCATTATATTCAAATTAAAAAAAAAATTTATACAACCCAAGTTATTGCAAACTTTGCCTTGTTGGTGCACACCAACCCTAGCCTCGGGATTTTTTAAGGACCAGGGTTTGAACCCTGTCAGCCCTGAGTTTCGCCATCCCTAAATCCAATGTGCATGTCTTTCTCCACCTCCATAGCAAAACCTACTCAAGAACTAATAAATGATAAATTTGAAATGTTGCAACAATAAATTTGAGTATTATCTGACTATTGGGTGACAAAAAAAGGTGTTTGATTGTTGAACGATGAATTGATAATGGTGTGGTACCCTGTTTCAAATGATTGTTGATGAAGGATCCTCATTGCTGGTTCACGCGACAATTAACTTTTTAAATTGAATTGTTTTTCCCTTTTTTTCTTGGATTTTTTTTGTAAGTCTTGAACATGGTAGGTGTTAATGAATTTGGTTTACGTAAGCAAAACCAAAACCTACTCCAAAAACAAGAAAAACTAAAACTTATTTATATGATAAAACATAATTCAGTTAGAAAAGAGAATTTGAATTCTAGTTCAACTAGAAAATACCAAATATAACTACTAATTAAAATAGGAATCTACTAATTAGGATATTATCATTGAGCTACTCAATTCAGTAAGCCAATATTTCTAATAATTGTCAAATCTTTAAAATTAAATTGAAATCCCTGATTTTATTTCTAAATTTTTCTAATGGATCATACATTAATTCTCTCCCACTTGAAAAATTCGACTCCTAGTGAGTTGCCTTAAAAGAAACTCTAACAAATATGTTTAGAGGATGTGCCAAACAAATTATGAAATCCAAGAACATCATGAACATAGCATAAAGTCTTGAATTGTATAGACAAAATCTTAGGTCTTGCAAGCATGAGACAAGAAAGCATTGGAGGCTTAAAATGGCCTTGATGAGCACACATGTCTATCTCTTTAACCATTGAATTAAAAGTTAATTCTATAGGCACATGAAGTGAAAAAGCATGTAGTTTAAGCCCAGGGATTAGGGATGACATGGGTTGAAAAAGCAAAGTTAAAGGGCTATGGTTGCTTGATGTGTGGGTAATGGGCTTAGTGGGCTTCAAAGTGATGATCATACTATTATGAGAAAATGTAAAATTATTAAATCTCTGGGAATTTTCATTTTGAATGTTCTATTTCTGTTTTCTCCCTTATTTGATACTATATATTGATGAATTTAATTGTGCCTTTAATTTCAAATTTTTTTCATTTTATATGCTCTCTAGTGATGACAATTCAGTTGAAGGTTTACTTATGAAATTTTATATTTTATGTTTTTTTTCTTCATTCTATTCGATTCGATATATTTTTTATGCCGTATATGTGTTGGATGAATTTCAATGCAATTGAATTTCAAAATACTTCCCATGCAGATAGAAATTGTGTTTAGAGTGTATACAAAGCTTTTATATTTCTTTATTTTAATCTTAAATATTGAGAATATTTAAATATTTTAATAACTCATTTTTAATTGGCAAAAAGGTAAAATAGACATTTACTAGTTTTCACATGGTGTAGTCAATGTCAGATGTTGTTTTTCCTAAGCGACAGTTAATAGAAAGGGGGAAATCATGTATATCCCAAACGTCAACAGTTAATAAGAAAAGCAAAATCGAATATTTTTCAAACATCAAGAAGTTAATTATAATTGGGGCAAACCTCAAACGGTTTATTGCAGTTACCCCTATATAAATTTTGAAACATCTAAAAAAGATAATACAAAAAAATAAAAGAAAAACATAATCCCATTCTCCAAATCCACTCTAGTTGCTTGTACTTACAAAAATCTTCTAATCCATACCCTTCAAGAAACCTATTAAAAACACAAAAAATAAAATGTTAATAAGTACGATTGGACATACGAATAAAAACATATATAAACTTATAATAAAATATAATATAGCTGTGGTACATAAGAAAGCAATATTAGAGAACGAGAAAGTAGAAAATTAGAAAGGTATGGCGTGTATGATAAAATCTCAAAGTGTTATATATATATAGGTGAAATGGGCGGGGGTTGTATGCCATCCCCAACGACAATTTGAAAATTGATCCTCATCCCCTCTTAATCCTCAAATATATATTTTTTTTTAAATTGATTACGGGGATAGGGATTCCCCAAAACTAAAATTCATCCCCATCCTCACCTGCATATAACAATTGCATTTTTTATTATTATATCCTAGTAGTATTCCAACATTACAATCACAAGTATTAATAATGTTTCAACTCCTAATTAGCTCTATTTTCAAGCTTCCAAAATAGAGCAACATCGGTTTTTCGAATTTTTATAATAAATCTACTAATCCAATTAACTTAAAATTTTACAAAGACATTGTAGACACTTACATGTTCAAGTATGTTAAATCTCAAAATGCTTTGAATACAAGAGGCATTTCAAATAATTATGTTTTGAATCTATCAATCTTCGTCAAAAAGCTTCCAAGATTTACCTCTTTTTGTTTGAAGAACTTGATTGAAAGACAAACAAATTTCATAATTTTCTAAAATCTCTAAATACCTCAATCAATTTTCATAAAACTGATCTCCTACAAAAAATTGAAAATTCCAAGATTGCATAGCCATTTTAAAAAAAAATTATTAAAAAAAATAAATACTCAACATTTTTCAAAATCAAAGCAAAATAATTGTAAAATTTTCATAACCTGTATTATCCTTACAAATGGGACTCATGTCTTTCTTTTGTCAATCGCAGTGTATATAATGTGTATGTTTACATATTGCAAAAGTTGAATAGATACTTGATCAAAAGGCAGAAGAGGCATCCGAAAATAGACAGCCTGCCTTGGACAACAACGAAAGTCATGTCACGATAATAAGTCAATAAAAATAGATAAATGCAAAATAGTTTGGAAATATGTTGAATGACATATGCATTTTTACTTTAATAAAAGAATGTCACTTAAAGATAAGATACTCTAGACAACTCCACTTCTTTGTGATACGTAGACTATTATCTTATAAAAAATCTGCAAAAGAATAAAACTTACCACAAAATCATTTCCGACTTGGAGTGAATAGGTACTCTAATTGAACACTAACTAAGTGAAGGGGTGTCTAATAACATAATTTAGAAATGTATATATATAGATAAAAAAAAAAACAAAAAAAAGGGCTCTTACATATATTATGATTTTATTGTAAATCTTATCCTTCTACAAATTTTAGAAAAGATAAGAGCTTACGTATCTTAAAGAAGTAGAGTTACTCAAGACATCTTATTTTTAAGTGGCATTCTTTCACTAAAGTAAAAATGCTTACATCATTTCATATCTTTCTAAATTGTTTTGTTTTTATGCATTTTTACTGACTTTTTATCTTAACATACGACTTTTATGCATTCAACATATGATTTTATGGTTACTTTTGTTTTGCTTTGATATATATAATTTTTAAATGTTTTAATAATTTGGGGTTATCTTGACTAGGGAGTAGAAATCCCATCCTTATCTCCATTAACTTTAAGGAAACAAAATTTTTCATCTCTAGTCCATTCTCCATCTTTTGCTCTCCATTCTTTGCCCAAGCATGTTGGGGAAATATAGGAGACCATCCCCATTGCGATCGGTTTCACCTCTATATATATAATATAAGTTTTAGTGATGAACCTTTTGTCATTATTATTTTTTTTCAAATTTTAAATGCAGGAAAAATCTCACAATTTTTTATACTTTTAGCAATGATGCTGAAAATATTTTTAAAATTTGGAACTGTATCAAATGGGAAGATTCCCCATTAAGTCATCGCTAAAAGTCCTCTTTGTATAATTGAAGAGAATACTTAGCAACATTTTTTTTGGTTAATAATCTTCTTAAAAAAAAAAATTTGCAAAGCCTTTTTAATGATTTGTGTCATCCTAAAAGTCTTCTCAAGCATAATTAAAGCGCACATTTTGCAATGTATTTTATCTTATAAACCTTGAAATGTAATTTTATCGACATTATTTCATTGCTAAAGTCCTTCCTAATACAATTGAAGAGCACATTTAGCAGTGAAATTTCATTGTTAAAAGTTTTCTATAAAAGAACTTAGAAACACTTTTAGATACGACATTTTATAGCTAAATGTCTTCCAAGTATACCATTGAAGAGTATATTTACCGACAAACTTTTTCTTAAAAGTATCTTTAGAAAGACCGGGAAGAAACTTTTTAAGAACATGTCCACACTAAAGATCCTCCCAACACAATTCAAGTGTACAATTAGTGAGAAATGTTTCGTCACTAGAAGTCTTCTTTAAAAAGACTTGGGAAGCATTTTTAATGAGGACATTTTGTCACCAAAAGTCTTTTTCAAGATCTTGGAGAACACAATCTAGTGACGAAATTTTGCTAATCAAGGGCGATATCACCATTTATGTGTTTTAACCATTTAGTGACAAGTTTACATTTGACTAAGGGTGTGCAAATTACCCATGATCAAAAAATAAAACCAATCCAAATCAAAATTTATGAGTTAGTCTTGGTTCCAAGTTTATTTAGGTTGATTTGGATTACAAAATGAAAACCCCAATTTTTTATTGTTCGGCTTAGGTCTAGGTCAAAGCCAAACCCACCCTAAACCCGGAAGGTTAATTTTCATATAATAATAATTATTAGTTTTAATGTTTCATATTTATTTGTACCTTCTATGGATCGAACTAACAAATTTGAACACATTTATTCTTATTTTCTTAGCATATTTGGTAAAAGATTTTAATAAATTTTCATAATCCTTTTTCATTTTATATGTTTAGAAAATGTCTAATGCTTAGTGGTTTGAAAGATGATTCGTTGTTGATTATAAATAATTAAGTTTTTATGCGCATATTTTTTTGGACTTTAGTAACAATATTGGTTCTAAAATATTTTTAAATGGATAAATCAAAATAAAAACAATGGTTTTTTTTATTTTAGTTTTAACCAATCAACTTAAACTGAACCGAACAAATTTATTTGGTTTTGTTGGGTTTTTAAAATGAGTGGATTGATTTGGAACTTATTTTGACTAACCTGAAATTTTTTGTTTGGTTTATTTTAGGTCAAAACCCACCCAAACCGACCCACGCACACTTTTACATTTGAATTAGCAACGAGATTTTGAAACAAACTCCAAATTTTTCATTGAATGTGACCTTTTTGTGTCGTCACAAAAAATTTCATCACTAAAAGCTATTTTTCCTTGCATGGTAGATATATCAACAAATAAAGGGAGTTCTTTTAATACGACTCTTATCTAATTGGGACATACCTTAGAAATTTGGGGTAAAAATAACAATAATAATAATAGATCTTATTACCTTGAGCTTGTTGGACTTTTGGAGGATTTGAATCTCTTTGATTGTGGTTCCCCACCTTCTTCCTTTTCACTAGGTAAAAGCCTATAAATAGATTAAATACATTTTAGTAGTAGAATTGAAATGAACTCTTGGACAAGCAACAAAAGGACCCACACTTTTTCACCATAAAAGATAAATTAATTTAACAAATTAAGATAAGGGATGCAACATTGTTATGTAATTGCAACATCAATTTGTAAGAAAGAGTTTATAGAGTATAGGTAGCTTATTTAACATAAAAGAGGAATGTTATGTATCCCAAAATTTAATCCTAAGTTATGCATCCCAAATAATGTCAAATTAATTTGAAGCTTCTACATCATTTGTTTCATCATTACGCTTTCCACTTAGCAATTATTGATGAAATTCACAATATCAGTGAGACGAAGTTCTTTTTCACACGCGCGCGCGCGCACGCACGCACGCATCCTGGGCGGAACTGAAATCTCTGTTACTGGAGCGTTTCCGACAAAGCCAAGAGGGGGTCTCCGAGCGATTTTTAGCTCTCCGGCAGGAAGGTACGATCAGGGAATATCGCCGGCAGTTTGAGAGGGTGGCGTCGTCGATGGGGGAGTTGCCTGAACACCTGTTGGAGGGGCAGTTTATAAACGGGCTGAGGCCAGACTTGCAAGCCAAACTTCGGGCCTTCAGGCCCATCGGGCTGGACCGAATCATGGGCTTAGCCCAACAATTAGAGCACAAGAATAATGCTCTGAAGATGTACAGGACAGCTTCCAGTGACAGACGCAGAACACTTGAGTCTGCAAGTGCCAACGAGAGGAACCTGGACTTCCATGGAGGCAAAACTACGAAATTGACAGAAAACAGTGGGAGAAATTCCTCTGGCCTCAAATTCCGACAGTTGACTGATACTGAATTGCAGGCCAAACGGGAAAAAGGACTATGTTACTGCTGTGATGAAAAGTTTTTTCCTGGACATAGGTGCAGGCTCAAAGAATTCCAGGTCATGGTGGTCCAAGAGGAGGATGAAGGGCAATTGATAGAGCAAGATGAGTTACTGGAGAAGGATGGAGGTAATAAGACTAATCCTGAACTGGTTGAATTATCTATGAACTCTGTAGTTAGTCTCACCTCTCCTAAAACAATGAAACTGAGGGGCATGATCTGTGGAGAGGAGGTGGTGGTTTTGATCGACCCTGGAGCCACCCATAATTTCATATCCAAGAACCTGGTTAAGAAATTAGGACTGTCAGTGGATAATACTGATGGTTATGCGGTGCTGTTAGGAACTGGAGAACCGGTTAAGGGAGAAGGCATCTGTAAAGGTGTTGTCCTGTCATTACAGGGCTTACAAATCAGGGAGGAATTTCTTCCTCTGGATCTTGGGGGCTCTGATGTGGTGTTAGGAATGTTATGGCTGGAAACTTTGGGTGTAATTAAATTTGATTGCAAGGCTCTAAAATTAGAATTCAGGGTGGGAGGTGACCAGGTTCTGCTGCAGGGGGACCCCCGGTTGTGCAGATACCAGGTCAGATTTAAAAGTTTTGTCAAAGCAGTAAGGGTAGGGGGTCAAGGAATGATGTTGGAACTAAGTGCCATCTCAGTATCCCCTAGTGGCCCTGGTCAGGACATTCCCAAAGAAGTGGAAGACCTGTTAGACAGATTTCAGTCTGTTTTTGAACTACCTACAGGGCTACCACCTAGCAGGGGGCGGGAACATGCAATTATACTCAAACCGGAAAGTCAGCCTATTAGTGTTCGACCTTACCGCTACCCCCAGATACAGAAGGATGAGATTGAAAGATTGGTCCAGGAAATGCTGACTGTAGGTGTAATTCGGGCAAGCAGCAGCCCATTCTCTAGTCCGGTTTTGCTGGTGAAGAAAAACGACGGGAGTTGGAGATTTTGTGTTGACTACAGGGCATTGAACCAGGCAACAATCCCCGATAAGTATCCTATTCCGATTATTGAAGAGCTCCTAGATGAGTTGCATGGAGTTTGTGTTTTTTCTAAGCTAGATCTTAAGTCTGGTTACCACCAGATAAGAATTCGAGCTGAGGACATCCACAAAACAGCATTTCGGACACATAATGGCCATTATGAGTTCATGGTAATGCCCTTCGGACTAACCAACGCCCCCTCAACTTTCCAAGCTCTAATGAATGATATTTTCAGGGCATACTTGAGGAAATTTGTGCTGGTTTTTTTTTATGATATATTAGTGTATAGCAGAAACTTGGGAGAACATATTCAGCATTTGAATGTGGTGCTGAACATTCTTAAGGAACAGCAATTATTTGCTAATCTTAAAAAGTGTCTATTTGCTCAACAAGAATTGGAGTATCTTGGGCATATAATTTCAGCAGAGGGAGTAGCAATGGATGACTCAAAAATTGCAGTGATGTTACAGTGGCCCACACCCAGAAACTTGAAGGAATTAAGAGGTTTTTTGGGGCTGACAGGTTACTACAGAAAGTTTGTGGCTGGTTATGGCAGCCTAGCTCATCCTCTGACACAGCAACTTAAGAAAGACAAATTTGCATGGAATGAAGAAGCAGAAGGGGCTTTTAATAGACTAAAGAAGGCCATGACTACAGTACCTGTACTAGCCCTTCCAGATTTTAGCCAACCCTTTGTCATTGATACTGATGCATCGGGTATAGGTGTTGGGGCTGTATTGATGCAAGGGAAGAGACCTATAGCCTTCTACAGCCATATGCTCCCTCCAAGCAAGCGTGTAAAGTCAGTTTATGAAAGGGAACTAATGGCAATTGTGTTAGCAATTCAAAAGTGGAGGCCTTACCTTTTAGGGAGGAAATTTGTGGTTAGAACTGACCAGTCCAACTTGAAATACCTGCTGGAACAGAGGCTAATCAGTGCTAATCACCAGAAATGGTTGTCTAAATTGCTGGAATATGACTTTGAAATTCGATATAATCCGGGTTTGGAAAATAAGGCGGCGGATGCTCTATCGAGGCACCCTAAATTTTTGGCAATTTCACTCTCTCCCACAGTGAATTTCGAAGAAATGCAGCAAGAAGTTAATGAGGATGACCAGTTGAGAAGCATTAAGGAATCGTTATTGGCTGGGAATTCCATTCATGCAGGATACACACTCATTCATGGGCAGTTGTTCTATAAAGGGAAGATTGTGATCAGCAGAAAATCACCTCTAATTCCCAAACTCCTCCAAGAGTTTCATAACAGCCCCTTGGGAGGACATTCGGGGCTGCTCAAAACAACTCAGAGATTGCGGAATGAATTTTACTGGATTGGTATGAAGACAGATATTAAACAGTATGTGGAATCATGCGAAATCTGTCAAAAAAACAAATACATGGCCTTATGTCCAGCGGGTTTGCTACAACCCATCCCTATTCCCAGCCATGTATGGGAGGATTTATCCATGGATTTCATCGAAGGGTTAACCCAAATCGGAGGGGCAAGACACTATTCTAGTAGTAGTCGACAGGTTGAGTAAATACGGGCATTTCATCGCCCTTAAACACCCTTTTAACGCCAAATCAGTGGCTGATCTTTTTATTAAGGAAGTGGTCAGGCTTCATGGATTTCCTAGGTCCATAATTACTGATCGTGATCGGATTTTTCTCAGCATATTCTGGTCAGAACTCTTTAGGGTACAAGGGACTGCCCTCAAGCGTAGCACAACCTACCACCCTCAAACCGATGGCCAATCGGAGGTAGTCAACCGTTGCTTGGAGACTTACTTGCGGTGTTTTGTTGGTGGTAAGCCAAATCAATGGTTGAAGTGACTGCCATGGGCAGAATTCTGGTATAATACGTCCTTCCACACTTCCACTAAAACCTCTCCATTCAAGATACTCTATGGTCGTGATCCTCCCCCCGTGGTTCGCTACGGTCATAACCCCACAGCTGTATCTACAGTTGAGCAACTACTAGAGGATATGGACGCAATATTAGATGAATTAAAACAGAATTTACAGACAGCTCAGGCAAGAATGAAGGCTGTGGCAGATGGTAAACGCAGAGAAGTTTGTTTCCAGGTGGGGGATTTGGTATTCTTAAAGCTGCAGCCCTACAAACAGCAATCCTTAGCTAAACGCAGGAATGAGAAACTCAGTCCAAGGTATTTTGGACCATTCCCAGTGGAAGCAAAAGTGGGACAGGTTGCTTATAAACTGACACTGCCAACAGGATCATTAATCCACCCAGTTTTCCATGTCTCTCAACTCAAGCCAACAGTGGGTACTGCCCCTGTTTCACCTAGTCTTCCTCCTCAACTTAAACCTACAATGGAGTTTGTAATGGAACCAGAGAGGGTTTTACAGGTACGCAATAATCAGGGAGGAGATGGGACCTGTACAGAGGTATTAATTCAGTGGAAAGGGTTACCGGATTTTGAAGCAACTTGGGAAAAAGTGGAGCTGATTCAGGAGCAGTTTCCTGCTTTCCACCTTGAGGACAAGGTGTCTTCTTGGGCAGGGGGTAATGATAAACCCCCAATCAAGTTCACCTATGCTAGACGCCACCAAAAGAATTAGTGAGGGGCAGAGATGGGAATTCAACAGAGTTTTTGAGAGAGATTCTGTTTTTTTATATTTCTGTTAATTTTTGTTATGGCTGGTTGTTTTGAGTGCTGAGGGAGTTAGTTAGGTTGTTGCCTTGGGATATGAGAAGTTAGTTAACGGAATATAAGAAGTAGGGTAGAGAGAGAAGAGGGGGATGGCCTAATCTGATTGTTAACAGTTTTGTTTAGGGGAGAGCTGGTAGGACTCTCGAAAATCCTGCCAAACACTCATAATTCTACAAGTTTCTCTTCCATTTACCTCTCTGTAATCTTCAATTCCATTTATCTCTAGAAAATCTTAGCTTAATCTACCGTGAGGTGTGTGAAGGTGAAGACAGAACCTATCAATATACTATCAGTTAGAAAGCTACTCTTCAACCTATTATTGACTTGTCGACCACAGAAGCTGAGTTTATTGCAATCTCAGAGGCAGCAAAGGAAGCAATTTGGCTAAAAGCCTAGTAAATGAACCAGAAATCACCCCAAAAAAAATTGTGATCTTTGGTGATCATTAAAGTACAATATACATAACAAATAAAAAGATACGTCAAAAGAGAATCAAGCACGCTGACATTAAATTATTCTTTGTGAAAGACCTAGTCACTGAAGGAACATAAGAATTAACAAAGTGGCTACACAGGACAATCCCGCTGATGTGAACGCCACAGTGGTCTGAAGAACAAAGTTCAAGAATATTGCTTAAACTTAATCAAGATCTAGGAAATGAAACAGCCTCAATAATTAGGTAATCATTGTAAAGAGCTGAAGTTATTTTATAACAAAGCAGAATTAATGAGGTTGATCGAATAAAGTGCACAAGAATTTAAGTTAGTTATAGGTGGTTACCGTAGTTATGAGCAATTATCTGCTGTATTTCCTCTTATATGACTGTTGTATCACGTAGAGAATGTTAAATGTATGTTTCTCTTGATGTGTTCAAGTTTTATTTCGCATATTCTTTGTCAAAATTTTCTGTGATTGTTAGATTAGCTCTATTCTTGAGGCATGAGTTATCCTTAACATGCCCAATTGACAAATGAAGGCAATTATTTTACAGCAGCTTTTGTCTTTGGGACCAAGCTTAGAAGTTTGTGGTTAGAATCCAAATCATTGTGCAAGCCGGTTCTTAAATTAAATAGACTATATTAATAACAACAGTAATATGATAATAACAACAACAAAATCTTATTTACCTTGAGTTGGATTCAACCTCAGAGGAATTTGAAATTTTGAATATCTTTGATGGTGGTTCCTCATCTTCTTTCTCTTCATCGCGTAAACGCCTACAAATAAATTTAACAGATTGAAATAGTCTCTTCAACATGAAACAAAAGGACCCCACACTTTTTCACATAACAAAAATAAATAAATTAAACAGTGGATGTAATATTGCTATTTAATTTCGAAATCAATTTATAAAAGATCTAGTTATATAGATAGTTTATTTGTGCAATATTATTCAGAAGGGACCTTGTTAGATCATATGTCTAACGTCATTAAAAGATCTTCTATTTTTGTTTATGTCTAATATTACTCAAAAAAGAAATCTATCTTTTAAGGACAAATAATGATGGAATGAAATAAACTTAAATCTCTCTTAATTGTTTTCAGTCTCTTTTCAAGAAAATGTCATTAGTGTTCCAATCGTAAGTATGAGAAATCTGCACATATGGCATATATATCCACTCTACAAGGCATCATGATCTTTTTTGAAAAAATAAAAATAAAAACAGTTTTGAACAATAGAAAAGAATACAAAAGCGAAATAAATAGTTCTCAGTACACAGTTATGCTGGATCCATTTTGAACTTTCGAAGTCTCTTATCTTTGGGACAGGCTTAGAACTTTGAAGCCAGAGAGAATAACTTCTGTAGGGGATTGTGAAGGAAAATAACCTGGAAAATTACTAAGGTTCTTCATAATTTAGGAGAACAAGTTTATTAAGATTCTTAAGAAGTTGTATCAGATTTTCGGTACAACATACTTGAGTAACAATATTAATATGGGCTTTAGACCTAGCAGTCAATTAGTTTCAAAATAATTAATAAATAAAAGGCATCTGTAGTTACCTTGAGCTGGACTGCGATTGATCTCTCTCTTCTTGCGCGAACACAAAGTGGAACCCACACTTCTTCACTTCAAAATCACCATCACCGGCGTAGAATTTTATCAACATTCTACTATTCCCCATCTCCTCCACGAAATTCTTCAAACCAGCTTCGCTGCCCCACTCATATGACTCTCGCGCCTTATAATCAAAGCCCAGGAATACATGATTTGACTCCATATAATCGGGACCTTTGGGACCATTTAATCCTTTTTCAATCTCATTACCATATCCAAACCAACAACGCAAAGGGCATTCATAAGCTTCAAAACCTTCATCTCTTCGTATAAGTAATATACAAGTAACTTCAAAACCACTTTTAACATTGTATCGCTCTGGAAATGCCACAACAGCGCACATAATATAACCTAGAAACCTCTTTTCCTTCCAATTAGGAGGCCCCTCCAGAGTAATAGAAGATCCCAGGTATTTGAAGCTAAACCAATCTGGTATTTCATTTCCAGGGTAACAGACAGAATTACAAACTTTTCGACACGATTCCTGCTCAAAAAGAAATCATCACTTAGTATAGCTAACAATTTTAACATTAGATATAGGGGGAAAAAAATTGAGTAACTAAAGTCATACAATTAGAAGGAAAGACGGACCTTAAGAAGAATTTCTGGTAGATTCAGTTTGGAACAATTGGCAAAATTTACTCTTTGTGGCCACACCTTACGTGAGAATAAAAATGATGTATCTGACATTGCTTTCAATGATGAGCAATTATATGCTGCCATACATATCCCCCTTGGAAGCTTCGGTAAAGAAATAAGCCTCTTGCAATAGCTTATGTTCAAAACCTTCAATTTAGAAAGGTCATTGATTGCTGGCATGCTCTTGAAGTTATTACCAGATAGATCTAACTTTTCTAGTAAGCATAATTGGCCAAGATCATTTGGTAACACCGTGATTTGACAGTTGGCCAATTCAAGATGTATTAAAGACCTCAAACCTGATAAAGAAGTAGGTGCACAATTCAATGGCTCTTGATCCATAACCCGAGATAGGCATAATGAACGGAGTTTACCCAACTTTGTGATGGACGACGGCACTTCTGTAAAAACCGTACCGGAATTATCAAGTATCTCCAAATCTTCCAAATCCCCAAAGTCATTTGGTAACCTTTTAAGTTTTGGGCACTCATTGAGGTAAAGAAAATTCAGAAGTTTACAATCACAAATGCTGCTTGAGAGACTCTCAAGCCTTGGACAGTGCGAAAGATTCAATTCAGCTAGCCTTGATGAATATTCGATGAATGGAGATTCCTCTATTGCTGTTCTAGATAAATCCAACTTTTGCACTTTACATGAGATCCTCGGGGCCATCACGAGATTTGAACAGCTACGCAGAGAAATACATGTTGACTGAATGCCATCTGGAACAATGCCAAGTCTGGAACAATTGCTTAGGTATAGTTTGACAAGTTTATGGAGATTCTGAATAGAGGGAGTGATCTCAGACAAACTTGTGCAACCATTTAGAATTAACTCCTCAAGATTTTTGGCTTTGGCGAGATTTGGGATCTCTATTAATTTTCTTGAGTGACTAAGATTAATATATTTCAGATTTTCAAGATTCTGTAAAAAGAAAACAAAAGACCAACTCAAATTAGCATCTACTTATATTTTTAATTTACAGCCCAAAGATTCCATATAAATATATATATTTACCTGGACATCATCCCAAAGCTTTTCAAGATTGCTGCTTGGCATATCAAGCCTAACAAGATTCTCTGCAGAAAAATTTGATGGCAACGATCTAGAGGGGTATGCTTGCCAGCTGAAGTATGTCAGCTCAGTAGAAAATGATTCAAGGTCTTCAAAACCCCATAACTTATTCGGATAATTATCCCTGTCTTGCTTGTTATGTACTTTGAAGGGCCCCAAGTTATGCATTTCTAACACATTTTGGTAGTTTTCTTGGTCTTGTGAGTTATACACTTTGAAGAGCCTCAGGTTATGCATCCGTGCAAAAGCATGAGGTTTTAATCTTATGTGGCTTATTTTAGATATGTCCAAGCATATGCCTTCTACTCTTTCAGCTCCCTGAAAATCAACAATAGATAGATAAGTTAACATCAAAGGTTAAAAAGCTTAAATTAATTGATAGTAATGAAATAACTCGATTGTTTTTTTAACTGAATTTATTTTCAGAATATCTAAATATAGGACATCTCACATGTGCACTAAACCTCTTCAGCTCCTGTGCTCATGCATAACCTCATTTCATTAAAGTATTATATGCCTATATAGGATTTTATAACTTAAAATTTTGAATTCAAATATTAATTTAAATTTTCAATCATTCATCACATTACATTCAATGTTTTGGAGTTGATGACTAGAAATTATCATATGTTTCCCTTCAGATTTTTGAAATGAATCATTAGATTAAATGAGATGAATGGTTAAAATTTAAGTCAAAATTAAGTTCCCCAAAAAAAAAAAGTTAATCCTTAAAAGACATAGATAAATAACATTTTTTTTCAAATTATTTTTACAAAACATATTGTAATTAAAATTAAATTATAAACAAATAATTTTATAATAAATAAGAACATTAACATGACCAAAAAAAAATGAATAAATACTATTCAGTCAAACACTTCAGCTAAAAGGTAAAATTTTAACTAGTTTTTAAGATGGAATGAAAATTTTTATTGAAGAAAATAAATAATTACTAGCAAGAAAATATGCAAAGATAGAATTTTGAATTTTAAAAAGTAGAGAAATAAGTATTTAGTTTGATAATAATTAAAGGTAATTGGATAGTTTTAAATAGGACTTTAATGTCATGGTTCTTACCGTATTATTCCTCAATACATCGTTGATGTCTTCAGAATGCCATAATCGAGTGCGTTCTCTAGGATCATTACATTCTCTTCTAATTATTCCTCTCCCCATTTCTTGAAGTAAATCATGCATATCGATGGTGTTGGTGTCGTATGATATGCTTATGAGAGACTTATCAACAAGTTGACTTAATCCAATTTGTGTAGAGAAGCCACTGGCATTCAAGATGTCTTTTACAATATAAGTCTTCCATCCTTTAAAAAGAAATGCTATGTCTAGAAATATACTTTTCTCTTCATCATCCAGCCCATCATAACTTCTCCTTAGCACCTTTTCAATATCAATAAGAGGATATCTTTTCTCCATACCCATTTCCCACTCTTGTTTTGTTCTACCACGAAAAAAGGAGCCTAAAACTATAAGAGCTAACGGAACACCCTTAGCATATGATATTATTTTGTTAGATAGCTCTGCATAATCTTCATAAGTAGGACAATTTTGTCCAAAGGCATATTTTCTAAAAAGTTGAAGAGCATCAACTTCAGACAATCCCTTAACCTCGTAAATATCAGCGTCACTAACCCCACAATTTCTGAGGACATGCTTATCTCTTGCTGTTATGATGATTCCACTTCCAATTCCTAAGTTTTTAGAATCTCCAATTAATTTTTGTATTTGTTCAACACTTGTCACATCATCAAAAACAAGGAGAACTTTCTTACGACCAAGCCTTTCTTTTGTAAAGGAGAGTCTTATATTAGCATGTCTGTCCTCTAATATCGCAAAAAGAATTTCTTGTCTCAAAAAAGTTAGTTCACTGTTTTTCTCTGATTCTTCTCTAACATTTACAGCAAAGTAAGAACCATCAAATTGGTTCGAAATTTTGTTAAATACAGCACGAGCTATTGTAGTCTTGCCTATACCACCAATACCCCAAATTCCTACACTACGAACATCGTTTGACCCGGTACCCAATAAAGATTCAATTTTTTGAACGCTTAATTCTACTCCCACCAAGTCCATGTTATCATTTGGAGACAATTTGTTTTGTTTATTCAAAATATCCTCACCAGATGTGTCAATAAGTAGACCTTCAGGCCTTTAGAGAGGGAAAAAAAAAAAGCATTAGCTATGTAAATAAATTAAAAAAAAAGGGACAAAACAAGATTTTATTTTATTTTTTTTAAAGAAGCTAAAACAAGAAAATGTTACCTAAAATTATCAAGGAATAGGAAACTTCCTAAATTCTTGAACATGGTAAGTTTATGAACGAAACTGATAAAATTTCTTTACTGAAGAAAATGATTAATTTGAGGAAAAATTGCTGTAGGAGATGGTCGATCAAAAGAGTAGTGCATTTTTATTAATTTCTTGTTCCTCAAAGAAAATCAATGTAATTTAATGTACGAGTGTAGAAAGTTTGACAACTATGGTTTTATCATGATTGCGATGAAATATGTGCCACCATAAATTGGGCTGGGATGAGTTTACCAACTCACCCCAACAATAAGATGGGATGAGATTGGGAAACTAATGATGATTTTAGTTTATTAATTTAATTTGAATTATTTAAATGATATAATTCATCTTAGAAAAATAAACTCACATCATATACAATAAATTTAATTTAACTAATATTAAACTAATTTTAATTTAATTAAAAATAAATAAATTTAATTTATCTAGATAAATTTTTTGCATGACAATTTTTTTATTTTATTTTTTATTATAAACTTGATTTAAATTGAATTTTATTTCTTTTTTTTTAAATAAAAAATCATTAAAATGTGTCCAACGATGTTACATCTCCATATTCATACATATGATGCTAATGTAAAGCTGCTATACAACAAGATACAAAAGAAAATGTGGTAACAATATCTGTTTATAATAAATTTAATAAATTTTTAAACAAATTAAAATAGAGTGGTGCTATTTGCACCCCTCTAACAAACTAAAGGAAACCCCATTTTTTAAAAGACTCTTTAGTTACAAATATATCCTTATAATAAAGATTGGTACTATACTTATAAACTATCCCTACAAACTCATATAATTAGATGATTGTCAAATCATCTATCTTAATTAATGTAATTAATTTTTAAAATCTACTTCAACGAAATTAAGATACATTAGGTTATATGTTAAGTTTATGTAAAAAAAGTTTATAAGGATTGTATTACTCTACAGGGTAATTATTATCCAACCCCCACGAGTTTTAGAAAACATTAATGAACCACAGTATGTTTAAGAAGTATTTTTTAGGAAAAAAAATTATTTTGGGAGAAAATACCATAACCAAGGTTTATGGAGTTTGTGGGGTGTCTTAATATAAAGATTTACAGAAAAGGGTCATTTGTAGGATTTTGGGGGTATAATAAGATATTAGATATTTTAAACATTTTTGATGAAATAGAATGAGAAATGAAGCTTCTTTAATTCAATAGTGAAATGTAAATAGCACCACTCATTAAAATATTATATTACAATTTTTAATTACGTTTCAGAAAAAAAATTTGAAAAAAATGAAGGCAAGATTTGTAATGTTATGTATGTTACGAACTCTCTTAAACTACTTTATATGAGAGATTATTAAAACTTATAAAAGTAATTTAAGAGTTATCATTGATTGTGTCCGTGACCAAAATTTAATTAAGCATAATGACATACATTATTAAAACTTATTATCATATAAAGAATCTGATTATGTGATAATTTGATAAAATTTAGGTGACATGTAAATAAGCTTAAACATCCATAAATTACATTAAAAATCTACTCATTTATAATTAATTAAACTTAAACTTTAAAAAACAAACCTTAAAATCTAATTCCTGTAAGTAAATTAGTTTAAGATCTAAATATTCTTCATAAATTAGGCTTGAAGCCTAAATATGAGGTCTAAATTATATTTAGTATAAAAATTTAGATTACACAACTATCTGATAAAAATTGAGAATAAGTTAACTAGATCTAAAAAAAAAAAGGAATTTAATTTCAATTGAACTTAAATTGTAGAATTCAAACATTAAATCTAATCATCTAAAATAAATTAAGCTCAAAATCTAAAGAACCAATGAGCTAGATTCACCAAGGAGCAAGATATCAAGTTACGACCATAACATTTACAAAATGGAGGTAATATTTAAATATAGATGAAAAATATATACTAAGCATGCCAGTTGCAGCAGTTTTTCTTTAAAGAGAAACAAACCCAGAAATGAGATCTAGAAAAGAGAGATATATAGTCCTTCTTGACATATAACAACGACAACAACAACAACAACAATGACGATGATGACGACGACGATGATGATAATAAATAAACAACAGACACAATAGTTACCTTGATCTGGACAGAGCTTTATTTTTCTCCGTTTGGTCGAACAGAGGATGAACCCCGCACTGTTTCACCTCAAAATTACCAGCACGGAATTTTATAAACATTTTACTGCTCCCCATCTCCTCCACCTCACCCTCCAAAGATACGATGTCACAATACGGCTCTCGCACCTTATAATCAAAGCCCATAAATAAATGATTTGATGATATGTAATCGGGGGCATTGGGTCCATCACACCCTTCAACAATCTCGTTACCATATCCAAACCAACAACGCAAAGGCCTTTCATAAGTTTCAAATCTACCATATTCACTTTTCACAAGGAATGAACAGGTTACTTCAAATTCATCTTCAACTTTGTACTTTTCTGGAAATGCCACAACAGCAGACAGAATACAACCTAGAAAGCTTTTATGGTTCCAATTTGGTTGTCGCTCAAGAGTTATAAAAGATTCCTCGTTCCGAAAGCTAAACCACTCAGGTATTTCATTTCCGGGGTAACAAACAGTATTACAAATTCTTCTATACGATTCCTGTTCAAATAGAAATCATCACTCAATACAGCTAATAATTTTAACATTTAAGTTATGAAAAAAAATAAAACAGAAGAACTAGCTTCACATAAAAAGAAAGAAAAGGTTAAAGGAAAAACCTGAAGAAGAATTTCCGATAGATTCAAGTTGAAACAATTGGCAAAATTTACTCTTTGTGGGTATGCCAAAGATGAGAATAGAAATGATAAATCTGATATTGACTGCAACGATGAGCAATTATTTGCTGCTATACATATGCCACTTGGAAGCTGTGGTAAAGAAATAAGACTTTCACAATAGCTTATGTCCAAACTCTTCAATTTGGAAAGGTTTTTTATTGCCGGCATGTTGTCAAAGTTATTTCCAGAAAGATCAAGCTTTTTGAGTAAGCATAATTCGCCGAGATCATTAGGTAACCGTGTGATGCCACAGTTAGCCAAATCCAGACGTATTAAAGACCTCAAACCTGATAAAGAAGCTGGCGACCAATTCAATGGCACTTGATCCATACCTCGAGATAGACATAGTGAATGAAGGTTGCCCAACTTTGCAATGGATGACGGCACTTCTTCAAAATCAGTACCGGAATTGTGGAGTATCTCCAGATTTTCCAAATCCCCAAAGTCATTTGGTAACCATTTAAGTTTTGGGCATTCATTGAGATAAAGATATTTGAGAAGTCTACTGTCACAAATGCTGCTTGAGAGTCTCTCAAGCCTTCGACAGTGCGAAAGATTCAATCTAGCTAGCCTTGATGGACTTTCGACAAAGGGAGATTCTTCTATTGCAGTTCTAGATAAATCTAGCTGTTCTACTTTACATGAGATCTTAGGAGCCTTCATCAGCTTTGAGCAGCCACTGAGAGAAATAAATGTTGACTGAATGCTATCTGGAACAATTTCAAGGCTTTCACAATTGTTTAGAATCAGTTCCTCAAGATTTTTGGCTTTGGAGAGATTTGGGATCCCTATTAGGTGGGTGGAGTCGCTGAGATCAACATATTTCAAATTTCCAAGATTCTGTAAGAAAGGAGACAAATTAAAGACCAACTCAAATTAATTAGCATCTGTTTCTATTTATAATTTGCAACATAAAGACAGATATAAATATCAAAATATATATACACATACATACCTGGACATCATCCCAAAGCTTTTCAAGATTGCTGCTTCGCATATCAAGCCTAACAAGATTCTCTGCAGAAAAAGTTAATGGCAATGACCTAAAAGGGCAAGCTTCCCAACTGAAGTTCGTCAGCTTAGGGGAAGAAGATTCAACATCTTCAGAACCAAGCAAGTTACTTTGATAATTATCTTGGTCTTGTGAATTATAGACTTTAAACAACCTTAGATTTTGCACCCCTGCAAAAGAATGACCTTTTAACCTTATGCAGCGTATTTTAGATATGTCCAAGGATACGCCTTGCATCCTTCTAGTTCCCTAAAAATCAACAAGATGATATGTTAGCACTAAACATTTATATGCTTAAATTAACTGTTATTAATAAAACACATCAATTTTTCTTTTCAATTCTTTAAACTTTTTTTTTTTCATAATATTTAAATATAATACTCCCACATATCCACTTAAAGTCTTCATCTCCTAAATAAATAAAGATCTTTTAAAATAAATTTTTGTCAGAAATAGTAGAAAAGGCACATAATGAAGTTTGAAAAGATAAAAAATTTCATTCTCAACAGAAACATATTCAACAACTCAATCAAAAACGAAAAATTAATTATGATTAGGATAAAATTAAATTAATTTCCCATACTCTCTTATGCAAGGAGATAGCTACCAATGACTGCTGTGAAGTTCACAATAGCCAAACAAAATTTTGAGATAAGGTGCAAATGAGCCATGAAAAAAATAGCCAATCAAAACATATATCAAGTATGAAAATCTGAATCCTCTGCAGAAAGAAGTCCTAGTATACATTTTTCAAATCCTTAAATCTTTTATATCATTTTCATAGGAAAGCAAATTGAAATAATGGAAGTGAGAGGATATGGAACTTTCACTGGAGCAACAGTCAAAATCTGAGAAACCCAATTAGATATTACAGAAATCATGTTACAGCATCTTCTAATTTACTTTGTTTTCTTAGATAATTAAGCAAAGGGAAATATGAAACTAGAGTCAGAAATAACAAGCATGCAATTGCAGTAGAAAGAGATGATAACTAACCGATTGTGGAGGTTGGATGTGATGCTACGCCATCGCCTTGTATCTTTAGATCCCCTCAACGAATCTATTGATATGAATGAGTTCCGTCCTGAGATCCCTCGCAAAGGGAAGAAATGGAAATGACTTAAAACCCCTAAATGTTTGGCTTAGTAACTATATAGTCTCTCACTTTTTAGAAATGAACAATAACAGCCCTACTATTAAGCGTGTCACTAATAATGAGTCAAGGCTGTTAAGTGTGGCTTTTGGAATTTTGGAATTTACATAAAAATAATACATTAAATTAAACTGGACTTTTTGATATCTTCGTCCTTCCGGCGCTAGTGGGACCAAGCTTATTATGTCGTATATTGATTTGCCACCACTTGACTGCTAAACTAATCTCACAGCGAATTGATACCGGGAACTGCAAATCAATGTATAATGGTGCTCTAAATTCTAAAGACTTAGATTTCATGAATTAATTTTGGCTCAATAGCCACAAACCATACAAGATTTGCGTAAGTGCTAATTGAGTCTTGCTATCAGAATGCATATGCGTTTTCTTACGTGCTTATATATATATATAATAATTGTCATTAACTTTTATTTAGGTGACAAGCTAGATTCTTAATAACTATTGATAAAGCTAGATGGCGTAACTACTTCAAAATTCAAATCCAATAAATAAGCTTTCGGACGTGAAAATTATTTTGATTGATTTTATATAAACCTTACAAGTGGTTGTATCCTAATATCGATCATTAATTCATTCTACAATAAATTCTAAGTGCTTGGCTTAATGAAAATTCAAGAGTACACGCATCGATCATATATACACTGAACTTATTCATGGGTTGTAACGAGCAATAGAAGAAGCATTCTTGCACTCCCTTCTCTCCTGTTTAACATGTTCAAGATGAGGAAGCCTCCGTTAATATAAATTTTTATTAATGACTCATTCTTTAATCATTTTCTTAGAATAATGACAGTTTTCCCAAAATATATCTCAATAGTTGTATCTCAAATTATGTGTATTTATTATAAGCTTGCCAAATAAATAGTGTGATGATATAATGTGTGATACGGTGTAATGTAGTATTTTTAATTTTAAATCATGCTATTTGGGATTCATGATTTTGGGATAAGTTTTAAGATATGTATTATTATTCATTTTTTTATAGTAATTTGATAATTAGTTAATAGTTGTTATTAATTTTAAACATATCTAACCAAGAAATTAAGTTTGGGTTACATCTGTTGTGTTATAAAGTGCATCCATCTAATTAGTAGTGGATTGACTAGTACAATTCAATAGACTTTCTCTAGTTAACTATAAAAATATTCTCAATTCTTTAAATAACATAATCTTAAATTTGATAATCCAATTTTGTCCAACAACCTAAAAGTTTATAAGAAGAAAATTATCCGTGAAACCTAAATGAGTTATAATGTCATCTATAAATCATCTATTTTCCTCAAATTTTTAGTGAAAATTATGTGTTTTGTTATATTTTCATATTAATATTAACTTATTAGTCTCGAATTGACTATAAATATTTTTAAAAGAAAATCTTCCATATGTTTTACACAAAATATATACTTTGTAAATTTAATAATTGATACGATTAATAAAGTAAGCGTTTGACGATCTTTATTTGATCATACTAGAAAAATTTACACCAAACATGCTTTTCATTTCTTTTATTTATTTAACCAATATGATATCAGAGTCCCCATGCACCCAACAGCACATATTGCTCGAGTCAAAATTAACAAATTGAAGAATAAGCTATTCAATTATAGTTCTTTTTATACTAACTACTAGGCTTTAGTTCTTTTGACAATTCACTTAAATTAAAGGTTTTAGAAATCAAATTTCCTATAGATCCAGTATAATTATATTTGGAAACATTTTAAAGGTCAAAAAAAGAAAATTAATTAATTCGTCATCATCCGTGTACGAGGTTTGACTCGTGAGTGATGTAAGTCCACATTCCTCTTCATTTATTTTGAGTCTATGCCTTATCAACTTAATGAATCTACAAATGATGCTATGAGACTATTTTATTTTAGAATTTCCTTGGTAGAATGGTCGTTTTGTTGGTTTAATGGTTGATTTTGTTTTTGTTTGAATTTTAGATAGGGCTTTTTGATTATGACATGCTTGAAAAAGGTTAGAAGAGTGTCTACCAACACGTGGTTCTGATGTCAAGGACCGACTAGAAATTCAAAGTCAAGAAAAAAGAAGAACGAGACAAAGTTCTTCATCTTTCAAACAAGATTCCTCCTCGCACTTGGATCTACCTCCTCCATTTTGATGTAACTGACCACAGCCTTATAAACGGTTCCCAAACCCTCTAAGGGAATGAGTGGTAGGAATCCCTAAACGTGAAAATGATAGGTGTCTATTTATATATCATTTTCATATCAATTCCGTCTATATTTCTTTGCTATATTCCTTGGTATTTTTATGTTTTTGTGTGGTTTTTGATGTTTGTAGGAGTTTTGGAGGAACTTGCACAAAATTGGAGTAAAACCCTTC
>SNVD02012189.1:0-63924 GCA_013180625.2 Boswellia sacra | reverse complement strand
GGGATGTAGCTGTCGACACACACCCCATTAACCCAAGATACCCCCTCCATAAATCAAATTAATACCTCTCGCAGCCAATGTCCTACCAAGATCAAGAGCTGCTGTGGTAAACTCTCCATCTTTACCAAATTGCGATCCGCAAAATACGCATATATTACGGAATCGCTGAATTGGTGTTTTCTCCATTTCTACAAATGCTCTAATCTTGTGTAAGACACGTTAGATATTATGCTTTTCAATTGCAAGACAGGTTATGGAATGACATATAAAAATATGCAGAATGTATATATACACCCATAAAACTCTCAAATTTTGACACATGGGGACATATTTCGGTGGGGGTTGCTCGATGCAGATTTATCGCCCCAAGATTTGAAAAAATGAGATATGCTTTCGGCGAGGTTTGACAAAAACTACACACTTGTCTCCCACGTGAAGCATGGAAAATGGAGATACACTTTCGGCGGGGGTTGACAAAACCCCCACACTTGTCTCCCACGTGAAGCATTAAAAATAGAGTTACACTTTCGGTGGAGGTTGACAAAACCTCCACACTTGTCTCCCACGTGTACTTATGCCAAAGGGTAGTCAAATGGTTTGTCAAAAAGAAAACTTGAAATTAAAACAAACAAAATCAACAAACAACAACAACGCAAAAACAACATGATAATCAGATCAAATGAAACAAAAATAAAATTCGACAACAACAACACACATTCAAATATACAAGTAGTTGTGATTGTGGCTCACATCTTCCTCTGGTTTTACGTCCAGTAACGGCTGAAACGACTTCTATGAGTCGGGGATTTGCTTCCCATCCAGTTTTCTTATAAACTGGCAAACAGGGTCGTTTTTAGTCAGATTCCCTAGACTATAACACTGCAATTCATCACGAAAATTGTGTCCATAGATTAAGCAATTCACGCTGAACAAGTCCACAAGAATGTGACTCGAGAGTTAACAAAACATTATCCAGCGACTCATTACTCAAACCATTCTTAATAAATGAAAGTTTATCTTCTCTATTCCTGGACGCAAAATCTAATGAACGACAAGTCTGGTTACAATTCCATCTAGCACATTTATAACATACTTGTAACCTTTTCGCTCTTCGCCTCTTGGCGTAGTAGCTTTTTCCTAGACCATGCATGTATTTTGCGAGATCAATGTCCGGCTCACCGGACAATCTCACCTTGGCTTCGATAAGCCATCGGATATCCACAGGCACATTTAGGAGCATCAATACCCAAAGTCTAGTCATCCGTACTTTATAAATTTTAAACACAGCATTTTGAGGAAGTGAAGGGAAATATTTACGAAGTTCGATAGAAAGATATCAGCATCCATTGAAGAGAAGAAAAGGAGAGATATTACCGATAATGCGATTGAGTTTGTTCTTCTCCCAGATATGCACGTTTCAAACCTTCGAACAATGGCTTCAACTCCCGTTTGAATGTTTCCACAAGCTGCTGCACAAATGAGCTCAAAGCACAGAGTAATCAAATTAAACAAAAGAAAGGGAAAGAAAAGAGCTGAAACGAAACTAAAGACACATAAAAGAGATAACAACACAATAGCAAACAAAAGTCAAAAACAAGTAAAAAATATAAAAACAAATGAGACAGATGGCAAAGAGAGATAAAAACTGATCAATTTGATGGCCTACGAAAGGAATCTCCTTGAGACACAAAAATCGATCATTATTACCTCATTTTATTTTTCTTTTCTTCTTTTTTTAATTTTTCAAAAACATTGGGTTGCCTCCCAATAAGCGCTTGGTTTAACGTCCTCAGCCCGACGTTGGTTGCATCATGGGAGATCCAATTTCTGTTGTGCTTCTCTAATGGGCTTGGATCCCTCTTCTAACAAGATACGGTCAATGCATATGGATGGGCCTTGGATTTCAACAATTGTCCACTCAATAGCTATTTTGTGATCTGTAAGTATTCGAACGAGTTTATCTTCTTGTATTCGTGCAAGGCCCATTTCCATTGTAACTCGCAAAGTATCATTCTCACCCAAGAATCCATAATTCAAATAGTCTGGAAGTGACTTAAGCTCCAAGGTATTGGCTTTCATCACAGAAGGAAGAAGTTTCTCATTAGATAAAGGCAATTCAATGTACGAAACATCATACCTATTTGGGGTGATAGCTATAGTCTCATCCAAGCTTGTCACAGCTTCCTCCACTTCTTTAGACACTTGTATCAGATTTCTTGGTTCTTTGAAACTTTCTATCCTTATGTGTTCACTAATAGCAACATCCACTCTATTCTTGCGAGTTAACTCAAAACATTGTTGTGGCAAATAATCAATAACGTCAACTGCAAAAACAGAATGTAAGTCATTAGAGTACCTCATTGCCTCGAAAATATTGAAATGGATCACTTTGCCATCAAACTCCACGGTGAAAATGCCATCATGAACATCAATCTTGGTTCTAGCAGTTTTCAAGAATGGTCTCCCTAAAAGAATCGGTGTTGGATTAGGGGATGTCTCATCCTCTATTTCAAGGACATAGAAGTTTGCTGGGAAACCCAATTGATTCACCTGCACAATCACATCTTCCACAACTCTTTTGCGATATGCATTAAAATGATCAGCAAACTGAATGGTAATACCAGTTTCGCAAAAGGTCCAAGATTTAAAGAAGCATAAATAGAATATGGCATGACATTAATAGATGCTCCTAAATCTAACATAGCTCTTTCAAACTTGGTATTACCAATTGTGCATGGAATGGTGAACGTACCTGGATCTTTGCATTTCGGAGGAATTTTTCTTTGCAATACAGCTGAAACATTTTCCCCCCCACTTACTTTCTCATTCCCTTTTAAATTTCTCTTGTTGGGCATACCTCCTGAGACATTTGTATAACGAATTTTTGGTACTTGATCGGATAAAATCAGAAGTGGGTACATTTACCCTACGATTTTGCAAAAAGTTCTAGGATTTTCTGTTCTTGTTCCTCCTTCTTCGATTTTGCAAATCTACTAGGAAAAAGTGGAGGAGTAACATATGAAGGACTGGGAGTTATCGGATTTACCTGAGAAGTCAATGTTTTGTTCATGATGGAAGTGGTGTCATCTCCTTCATCAGTTGTGATTTCCTTGGCAAGACATCTAATTGCTCTCCATTTCGTGAAGTTATTGCACTAGCAGTCTCTCTTGGATTGATCACCGTTTGAGAAGATAATTTTTCTGAGTCCTGGCCCTCAAATTTGCTCATGCTAGTAGCCAATTTTCCCATTTGATTTGCCAGGTTTTGGATACTTGCCCAGTTTCCTGCTGGAATTGCATTGTGTTAGTGGCAAGTGCATTAACAATGTCCTGGAGAGACATACCTGAGTTTTGTGAAGCTAGTTGCGGTGCTGGATGTGGCATTGGTGGTGGTTGCATTTGAAATGGTTGCTGCACTCTAGGTTGATTGAAACTTTGTTGCCGATTTGGTATCACATTTGGAGTGATTGGTTGATGATTCCAGTAACTGAAATTATGTTGATCTTCCCATCCAGCATTGTAAGTGCTAGAGAAAGGATCATACCATTGCCTCGTTTGTCCTGGAAATCCACCCATGGCATTGGCTTGTTCCATATATTCTTCTTGTAAAGTTGGATACATGTCGATTGGATGCTCCATCGTAGAATATATCCCACATTCATAAGATTTTTGAATATCTCCTACAGCCATGTTTTCCACAAGAGAGGTTAGCTCAGAAAGTTGTTGTTCAATGTTCGGAGTGCTTACCTCATTTACTCTCCATGGTACTTGTGGCCAAATCCGCTACTGAATTGATAGAAGTTTACTGCCATGTTGTCTAAACACAAACAATCAGAAAAGAAAAACAAAGAAAAATATGAATCAACAATGAAAACAAAATAACAAATCGATTAAGAAAATCAATCCCCGGCAACGGCGCCAAAAACTTGATGCGTTCGAAACTAGCAAGTATACTAGTCGCACAAGTAATAAAGTGATAAGTAAGATATCGTTCCCACGAGGATTGATTCTAATTGAATTTGTTATTTCCACCAACAATTAAACTAAATGGGGGGGGGGGGGGGGGGGGGGGGTTTTGTTGAATGATTAACTAAATGAAATAAGAATGCAAATTAAGAATAACAAAACAGAAGTTAATTTGAATGAAAAGATCAATGAGGAGAAATCTGGTTAAGGGATCCTTCTCTACCACAAGATATGGATTTGCGAATTAATCATAGAATTGTCATCCAATTACAGCATTGAAGTTATCAACCGTAGATAACAACAAGCTCTGTTATCCCAATCTTTCCTTACTTTGTTGTTAAATAAAACAGGCTCTTTATTAATCTCTATCCATTAAACAACCTAGAACAAGCTCTCTAAATTTAATTCAATGGATGCATTACGATAAGAAAGATAGGTTGATCTAAGCAATAAACACACAAGCTCGGATTATTTAACTTAGGTTGTATTCTCCAATTGCAATCTCTGATCACAATTTTGCTACTAAGGATTAGAAATTCAAGACAATTACGGATCAAGATTTCTATTCTAGCAATAGACAACAACCTGGCACGCCCGATGAGACACTTATCAGTGCTATTTTACAATCAATTTCCTTTCCTGTCATTCCAAAAGTGTGTGTAGTGAGTGCAGTGAGGTTGGGATCTATCAAAAACCCCTCCTCAAAATCATTCCAAGAACCACAAAACCATCATAACCCCGACTCATATTGCAAAAGCAATTCAACAAAATGTTTAACAAAATGAAATCAGGTAGAAACCCAATTGAATTAAGCCTCTGGTATAGCAAAATTGTAAAGTTTACTTGTACAGAGGACACTTAAGCAAATTGATTGAAAAAGCTTAAGTTTTATTGATAATAACTTCAGGCTTATATAGCCTTACAATCCTAACTAGAAATGAGAGAAAACAGCCCACAAAAGCACGTTCTATACTTTATGGTAACAGCTACTGGAAAGAGTAAAAAACAATCCTAAATAATAGGGATTTATTCTAACAATAAATTGAAAGTCCTAAACTCAAGCAACTACTTCCAACAATCCCTCCCTTGAACTTATTGCTTTCGACAGACAAACAGTTCATCTCAAGGACAGTGCACACTGCAAGTTTTTCACGAAACTTTTGTAAAACTTCCAACTTTAACGGCTTCATCATTAGGTCTACAACTTGATTTCGAGTTCCACAATAATCTAGATCAACAACTCCTCCTTTAGTAAGATCTTTGAGAAACTGAAATCGTACATCTATGTGTTTAGACCGACCATACAAAACTGGATTTTTGGATTATTTAATAGCAGAATTGTTATCACACATCACCACAGTGCTTCCTTCTTGTAAATGACCAAGTTCTTTCAATACTATTCTCATCCAAACAGCTTGGCAAGCACAAGCTGCTGCTACCACAAACTCATCCTTGATGGTTGATAAAGTAACAATAGGCTGCTTTCTTGATGACCAGGCTACTAGACCTTCACTCATCATAAACACATAGCCAGAAGTGTTCTTTCGATCTTCCACATCACCTGCATGATCACTATTAATGCTAAAAAGTTTCTAGCTCCTCCCTTCTTGTACAGGAATCCATAATTCATGGCTCCTTTTAAATATCTCAATATTCTTTTTGCTGCTTGGAAGTGTAACTCAGTTGGATTTGCAATAAAATGACTAATCAAACTTACAATGAACATGAGATCAAGTCGTGTGGCTGTGAGATACATCAGGCTTCCCACGATCTGCTTGAAATATGTCTCATCCACTTTGACTCCCTTCTCATCTTTGTCTATCTTGTATCCTGGAACAATGGGATTGTAAACTGAATTGCTCTCCTTCATGCCAAACTGATTCAACACTTCAGCTACATTTTTTCTTCGGCATATAAAAATGCCATCTGACCTCTGTAGAACCTCTATCCCAAGGAAGAATCTCATTTTCTCTAAGTCAGTCATATCAAAATCTTTTTTCATAGAACACTTAAACTCATACATCATATCTTCATCATCACCAATGAACAAAATATCATCAACATAAATACTCGCAATAAGAATCTTACCTTCTTTGCTCTGTTTGATAAACAAGGTATATTCACTATGACTTTTCTGAAAACCTTCCTTAATGAAATAAGTCTCAATTCGGCTAAACCAAGCTCTTAGAGCTTGTTTTAGTCGGTAAAGTGTTTTATGCAGTTTGTACACCTTATGCTCACTTCCTCTCTTTTCGTAACCCTTTGGTTGCTTCACATAGACTTCTTCACTTAACTCTCCGTGTAAAAATGTAGACTTGACATCTAGCTGATAGAGTTTCCATCCTTTATTAGCAGCAAGTGCTATAATCATCCTCACCATGTCCATTCAGGCTACAGGCTCGTAAACTTCTGTATAATCCACTCCATGTTGTTGTGAATAACCTTTAACCACCAACCTTGCTTTATGTTTGTCAACCTCTCCAAGCTCATTTAGTTTAGTCTTATAAACCCATTTTAGTCCTATTATCTTTGCCCTAGCTGGTAACTCTACTAACTTCCAAGTTTGGTTCTTCTCAAGGGATTTAATTTCCTCATCCATGGCCAATCTCCACTTCGGACTCTTCACAACTTCCCCAAAACTCACCGAGTTTCGAGATACAGTAAATGCCATATTAACCTCTTCCTCTTTTGAAAGACCCTCACCTGAAATATTGTCTCCCATCCATGAAGGAGGGAGCCTAATTCTGTCCTCCATAGCATTCATGCCTTATTCGTCAGTGCTACTTGAAGAAACACGTCCTGCTTTAGTTTCATCAATTCCAGCTTCTTCCTCTTCTATGTTCTCTTCATAAGCTTCCTCATCATGAGTATTGCTCTTACTATCTTCCTATTCTAAGTCCATCAATAGCTCCTTTTCATATCTTACATCCCAATTCCATGGATTTTCTTCTTCGAAGATCACATCTCGACTCACAATAATTTTCTTAGCAATAGGATTATACAATCTGTATCCTTTGGACTCATCACTAACACCAAGAAGCACACATCTCATACTTTTATCTTCAAGCTTGGTTCTCCTAGCATCTAGGATATGGACATGCCCTACATATCTAAACACTCTAAAGTGTTCCACTGATAGTTTTTCTCCACTCCAAGCCTCTTTTGGGGTCATCTCTTTAACAGCTAGTGTAGGTGACCTATGTAGCACATACACTATCCATCTTACCGCCTTGGGCCAGAAGGTTTTCGGCATCCTTTTTTCTGACAACATTGACCCCACAAGATTCATCACTGTCCTATTCTTGCGCTCAGCTACTCCATTTCGTTGCGGGGTGTAAGTTGTAGTAAACTGCATCTTTATTTCATTATGCTTGCAAAACTAGTTAAACTCCATAGAATTAAACTCTCCTCCCCTATCTGTACGCAGACACTTAATAGGCAGGCCAGTTTCCTTTTCCATGAGTATCTTGAAGCACTTAAAGAAATAAAATGCTTCTGACTTCTCTAATAAAAAATATGTCCATGCTTTTCTAGAAAAATCATCTATAAAGCATAGAATATACCTCCTCTTACTATTGGAGGCTGGAATAATGGGACCGTAAATGTCTGTGTGAACCGATTGTAATTTCTGAGTTGCTCTCCACTGACTCTTCTTAGGAATTGGATCACGATGTTGCTTGCCATTCATGTAATCCGTACACACAACCAAGGAATTCAGTAGCTAGGTAGGCCTATAACCATTTCTCTTAACAGCAGTTTCTTTAGCCCCTTGTGGTCAAGATGAGCATATCTGCAATGCCATAGGTGTGAACTATCCTGTGCAATAGCATTGAAACATGATTCCTTTTGAACTTGAGTCTGGGCAAACAAAACAAATATTCTGTTTGTAGTCATATTAGTCTGAATGATCAGTCCTTCTTGAGGATGATATATCCGGTACATCCCTGACTAAAATAGGATGGCCAAACCTCGCTCCTGTAGTTGACCTATACTCAAGAGATTATTCTTGAGTTCAGATATATAATATACTTCAGTGACCACACGAGTGACTCCCTTCACCCTAAACTTCACTCTTCCCTTTCCGAGTACATTCATTTTGGTGTTGTTTCCAAGCTTCACCACATGTCTGAAAGTGTCATCCATCTCATTGAATACTGATTTATCTCCACTCATGTAGTTCAACTATCCTGAGTCTAAAAAACCAAGCCTCTTCTCTTTTTGCATTGTTCATCTCCACATATGACATTAACAAGAGCTCTTCTTTCTCATGAAGCTTAACATAATTTACTGCTTTGTCCCAAGATGGACTCTCATACTGATAATGATCGAGTTTGTGACAGTTAAAGCATTCAACTATGGCTCGATTGAAACTCTGTCTTCCTCTTCCTTTGCCTCGTCCTTTACAGGTGCCTCTGCCTCTTCCTCGTGTGGCAAGTTCCTCCTCTAGACTTACTTTCAAAGTATGGTGATCTTTCTTCGAAACTTCTGTTCATGCACAATCAAAGACCTTTGCAGCTCATCAACCGTGAGAGAATCGATATCTTTTAACTCCTCAATAGAGTAAACAATGTAGTTGAATTGTTATGTTAAAGAGCGTAGAATTTCTCCACAACTTTAACATCTGGCATGTCTTCCCCATAGTTTCTCATATTATTAGCAACCAGTATGACTCTTGAGAAGTAATCAGAAACTGATTCTCCAATCTTCATTTCCAAAACTTCAAAATCTTGATGAAGTGCCTGGAGTTGTGCACGTTGAACCCTTGGATTTCCTTGAAACTTTGTCTTTATTGACTCCCATATTTGTTTGGATGTGTCCTTTTGAATAATGGTCTTCAAGATTTATTGTCAATGGAATGGAATAGATAGTTTTTCACCTCTAAGTCCTTCAGCTTGAGTTCGCCCAGAGTCTTTTTCTGTGTAGCCATCAATGTTTCTTCTATTCTAGGTTTAGAGTACCTAGTTTCGATGAGATTCCAGTACTCCTTCGACCTCAAAAAATTTTCCATCAACATACTCCAATGATCATAATCTTCACTGAATTTAGGAATGCTAGGTTGAGCAAAACCAGTGCTGCTTTTTGCTGCCATCTCTCAATCTCTCCCTAAGCGTTTCACTCGTTCTCTCAAGTGTTTCACTCTCTTTTTCTGGTTAGGATACTACAGTTGGTAACCTCACACTCGAACTTTTACTATCAAGCCCCCGTGCGTGTGGCTTTGATACCAATTTGTAAAGTTTACTTGTACAGAGGAAACTTAAGCAAATTGATTGAAAAAGCTTAAGTTTTATTGATAACAACTTAAGGCTTATATAGCCTTACAATCCTAATTGGAAATGAGAGAAAACAGACGACAAAAGCATGTTCTATACTATGTGGTAACAGCTATTAGAAAGAGTAAAAAACAATCCTAAATAATGGGGATTTATTCTAACAATAAATTGAAAGTCCTAAACTCAAGCAACTACTTCCAACAAAAATAACGTGATCATAATGCTTATGTTTAACAAAGGCAGCAAAGCACTAAAAGACAACAAAGGAGGAGTGGGTTGCATAACAATCATGGAATCAAAGCACCGAAGGGCTTGACAAAGAGTAAAATTACCTGATTTATAGTCCTCATATAGAAATTTATCAACTGAATTCTTTGGATGTGAGACATTAGAAGTTGTAAGGTTTTGTAAAGATGAGAATTTATGTTTTGGAGCTGCTTTTGGAAAAAAAAGAAAGTCTAATTTTCAAAACCATTGGAGAGAGCTTTAATCAGGAAATGGAAAAAACTGTTGCTACAAATAATCAGGCAATCAGAACTGGGATTGAATTGAACGAACTGGGCTTTCTTGGGAGTGCTTCACCTCTCTTCGGTAGCTTTGTCTTTGATAAAAGGAAATGTAAACTGATCATGGCTATCTCGAGTCTCGACGTTAGAAAGTTAATGAATTTGAAGGCAAAGGGAAAAGACTGGGTTCAATTTCATTTTTGTACCATCTTATTTTATCTTAAATATTGAAAAATAAAATAAATTAAGAAGTCGTCGATTTCTTTTTATATTTTTTGAAAACTCTTATAGATTCAAAGAAATTTTTATTAAGAGATCTTGTTTTGTTTGATGTTCATAATAATAAAATTCATCAAGTCATAATAATGATAAAAAAAAATGTTAGTTAGACTCTAGGGAGGGCACTCTCAATCATCTAAGACCTAGTGAGCACATATTGAAAGACTCCAAATTAAAAAAGCTGGACTTATCAACTAGTAGTCCTCTAACAACTCATCTGGAACGGTATTTTTATCTCTTAAGCAAGCTAAGTAATTAAAAAAAAAAAAACATTGCATATTTTAAAACCAAAAGAACCCTCTTAACTTGGCCATTGCCATCCATAATTAAACAAACAATTTTGATAACAAGGTCAAGAAAACTACAATATTTTCTCATTTTTAAAAGTTTATCTTGCATGACAATAAACTTAGAATCAATTTATTTTTGTTTGATAAGAAGAAAACACTATTTAAATAATTAAGTATCAATTACATGAACCTCCTCTGAGGTTTACTGAAATCCTAATGACCATCTCTAATTCTAAAACTTCGAGGGTTAGCCCCTCTCCGTCAATGACTATTACAATATTCTGTTTATATGTTTATAATACCCAATTTACCCCTATTTGCTAGCCATCTACTCTTGCAGTCCTGTGTGAATGAGTTGTCCTCTTTTTACTTTTGTTATTCTAAGATAATTTAATACATCTATATTATTAATCTCATATTTTGAAGCATAAGGCATAAAACTTAATGTGGTCATTGGTCTGTGAATATGAAGTTGTTGGCGGTGGAGAGAAATGAAGGTTGATACGGGGCCGAGAGAGTTAGATTGTTGAGAGTAAACAAAGAGTAAAGGGAGAGAAGGAGAGAGAAGGATAAGAGAAATAGAATTATTTGATTTCATTTTTCTTTTTCTAATTATTAATTATTTTTATTATTTTCAGATTTACAATTTTTTTGGAAATTTGTATTTATGGGGTTTATAAGTATCAGAATCTTTGGACAAAAATAAATTATTGAAAGATTTAAATAATTTATAGCATAACCTATTTATTTATTAATTTATTTATTTCAGTTAGTAAATTAGATGAAGAATTATTGAATTTATATTTTTTAGTCAATTATTAAATTTTAATATATTTATAATATCCTAAATCTTGGTCAACTGTGATTAGGTTTTGATTTAAGGCTTTTTACTAATTCTATAAATAACAATGATGAGTAATAATATAACTAAACCTATTACAAATTCATTTGGATGCTATAACTTATGTAATTGACCAATTTACGCTTTTAAATGTTATCTTTAGCATAAGTTTAGTAATAGCAAAGGAGGTATTTATTACTTTCAAAACTAGATTTGGTCGCATAGGATCTCCACAAACCTCAAAAGTGATTTCTGGAACTGACCCTAATCGACTTAGATGGACTTTGCTTAAAAGGTTGAATTAATGGACAAGGATCCTAATTATAAATTAAGTTGAGGGCTTCGAAGGTAGCCTCACGACTTATTTCCAAATTTGTAAATATTTTAATAGTGTCATCAATATCATTAATGCGATCTGGCTTTCCATGCATTAGAGTAATCCACCAATGAAAGTCAATTTTTATGAGTTTTTGTTCTTATATTTCTCCACATAACCTTCATCTGGTCTATAGTCTTATTTTTAATTTAAGCAGTGATGAATTGAGCGAGGTTCATTGCCTCAGATCTATTAAAAACTCCTTGGAAAACCCTTTTACAGCGATGAAGCAGCAACTTGGTCCACTGCAAATTTGTCAGGGTTACAAATTTGAATTTTAAGATTAGGTAGCTCTTGGCAGAGTTTAAATGGGATTGGTCCAAAAAGGTTGTTAGAATGACATTAATATGTGAAAAGAATTTGTATTGGATGCAATCAAATTTTTATCTTTTAAAATTAACATTATGAAAATCTTCTTTTATCATATATTCTCTAAAGAGAAAATCGAAGATTCAATAACATTACTAATGATCATTAGTATGTAATCACTTAAGGTACATTTGAATTGTATTTTAATCATTGTCATCCAATAATGACATCATTGACTTTCTATGATTTGGCCTACTATTTCTTACTATGAAGAGTAGACGATCTAGATTAAGCACATGCAGGGTATTATTTGTCCTTGATTAATTTCTTGTGTTGCCCTGCTTCTAATGAATCATTCTCAGTTTTGTACAATTTGTTCTGCTCCCTCCTCTGTTTCTTAAGTAGTTGTTGATGCCGAAAAATGGGCACCAACGACAATGAGAAGTGTCCTGGAAGGACCGAATCTCAATGCAAAACAATTGGAATGGGTCAACCTAGAAGGCTATTACTCCCTTCCTTGCTGTTTACTCCCAAGTAGAAGTATCAGCCCCAATCTTTGCTTAAATGCTCTGCTAACAATGTTGTCCACAAACTTAGAGTCTGCAAAACCACCACAAAAGTCTGAACACTCCGTAGCTTCCTGGCATGTGCCCTCCAACACTCAAGTCAACCATGACAACGGGGATTTAAGTGTATAATATAAAAGGAAAGTGTTTAAGTATAAAATAATATAAAAAACAGTAGCAAACAAGTAGGAGTGACAATGTAGTAGTTGGAATAGCTGTTGGGAATATTTATAATAAATTTAAATTTAACAAATGAAATAACAATAAACAATAACATAGAAAATTAAATTACATGTATAAAGTAGAGCAGAGATAAGAAATGTAAGGCTTAAGCACTTGGGAGGCATGTTAAAAGCATTGTCATAAAGCCAAAGAGTCCTACCCTTATGCAGGTCATATCGGTACTCAAGGGCTCCAAGATACAATATAGTGCTCACAGCCTATCTCCTCGATGAGCACGATCACTGGAAGAAAAGAACATATCTCCTTATGTCCTGATTGCTCAAAACATAGAAAATAGTCAAAGTATATTCACACTTCTTGTTAGAACCTTTGAGACTCCTTTATATAGTAGTCTCCTAGCTTAGGTAACTTACAAATTAAATTTCTTGTAACTCCTAAGCCATAATGTTCTTAATAAAAACATGTACGTTACAAATAATAAGTGTTATAACTCATGTTTTTATTATACTTGTAACTTATGAAATTAATATTATATTAAAACTTGCAACTCATGATTTAAAACTAAGTTTTAAACTTTTTATCTCTAACAGTCCCCACAAAAGGTTCAAACCCTTAAAGCTTTATAAAATCAAATATTTAGATATATAAAAATACTCATAATATATATATATATATAAAGAGCAACCTTCTATTATGCAATAGGTATAGGTACCTTTTGGGTTTAAACCTACACTTAGTTTTGATAGTATCCATTTGAGAAACATGAGCGAACAAAGTCTTGAACTCGATTTTTTCACCAAACTTCAAACTATCACACACAAAATATCGATGAAGACATGGTTTTGATAGGTTGGCACTTTGATGGCCATGCGTTTAATCTTGATTCTCATGAAAGTTTTAGAGAACAGCCCAATTCTCATGGTCACGGCCCTCACGACGCTCTCACTTAGGTGTCCTCAAAAGGTATATGTAACCTATACCCCGCAAGAGTATCTAGCCTTTTGACTCATTTAGGATAAATATCCTTCCAACATCACATATAACAAGCACTTTACCATAGGGATGAGCAGGATCATATCTCTTCTAAGATATGTCAAAATAGTTGTGTTAAACAAGTTACGCAGTATGAATTGTTCCTACCCATTGAATCTCTTTCATAGGATATCCAATCATAGAGGTTGGGTTATTTTCCTAAGTTACTCCCTTCGGGCTTAAGCACATCCATCTCGACAATTTTAATCAATTAATTAAATAGCGAGCTGAAATTTTTCATAAATTTTGCACTCTACTTGATTTCATCTTTGAGAACTTGTCCCCTATATTTGATAATTGCTTCCACTAGCTATTTTAAATCACATAATATTAACTCTTACAAAATAATGTTAGAGTGCATAAAAATAATATAAGTGAAGCTTAGAATGTTAATGTGAAATATCCAATCACAAAAAAAAAATCCTTAAATAATAATTTTTTAAACTCATAAACAAAAATTTAATAATAATCCAAACATCATTTTTTTCCTCAAAATATTAACAACCATAATATAAAGAAAACCCTCTCATTAAGAAACATTTTAACACATCAATAATAACTCCACAAAATATTAATGCTCTAATTTGTTGAGTTTTTTTAAAACTCATAGAAATAACAACTAAACTCATATCATTACTGTCCAAAGTTTAATAACTAAAAATTTGAAACCTCTTGAAAACTGAAACCCCCACATTAGCAAAATATTTATTGCTACTTTAGTAAACATAATATATAACTTATAAATGATTAAATAATAATTATTAGCATTTATACCATAATTTTATTAAATGTAACCACATAAGTTATCAAATTAAACAATTAATCTTCTTAACATACTCTAGTAATCAATTATTAGATGTTATTATCTAATATGAATGATAACCACAAGAAACTATGAATTAATAGCTCACCACCTTGCCTATAAGTTTCTAATAAACACATGGAAATGCATAACAAAAAATTTAATGCATGCAAGTAATATACAAATTGAATTCTTAATTAATTTATAATAATATGCAATAAAGGTCAATAATTATCTAGCTCCAAAATACTGATACTCTTAATTAGTATCATATAAAATTAATTAAATCATAAATAATCAATCTATAATAAATTTCATTACTAAGAATTTTCATAACTGAAATATTTATTAGACTATAATAAAAACTCATAAAAGGTTTTGATAATAAAACCACTACATGTAACTCATCTATATTCTTTGAAATAAAGCAATAATAAGAATATGTATATTACCTCTTTGACTTAAGGTAATACATTTATAAGGTAGTTGTTGGAAAGTACGCTACCAATCAATTCAGGTCAAACTGTTTCAGCTGCAACTTTTGTGTTTAACAATTTCATAACATTAAAATTCTGTCAGTAAATACACAAGAAAATATATAAAATAGCCACGTAGTTGAGAGAGTCTAAAATTTTTTTCCTTCTAGCTGCATGTAGCATGTACTAAAACACGATAAAGATGCATTTAAATTTTTGTTTGCAAGTTAAGCATAGAAAATAAAATTTTACCCATAATCAAATGTCAATAATTATTAAATATATATATAATCTACAATATGTATTCACAACATGCAAATAACTAATCATCATGCTTGAAAAGTAATTGCAGAAACTTGATGTCATAACTATTACTTGTAACATCTATAGCCGATAACCACAATTTCAATAAAAGCGAATAGATATAACATCTCTTCATAAATGAAACATTAGATATATACATTTATCACCAACATATTCATAACTGAGAATTTGAGATGATAAAAATCTTACTAACCATATTAATATCTCTTGTATGCTATAAATCAAACTTAATAAGTAAATGCTCATTACTATCTTATTTCAAAGATTATAATAAGCTAATTATGTAAGGACAAATCATATTAAAATGTGATGTATATAACTCCAAAGTTTACTAAACTTATTCATATAAGAGTTACTAGTTAATCCATACTCAGTTTATACCTAATCACAAATAAAAAAACATTGATATAAATATCTTTTGCTTTAGATTGTTGGAAATATTTATAATAAATTTAAATATAACAAATAAAACTGTTATGCAAAAATTCGCAAGTATACAAAATCATAACAAGTAATATATGATGAGTGCATTGTCGTTCCCATGAGGATTAGTTATTAACTACTAAACTTATTCTAACTACGATTTTATTTGAATAATCGATATGAATATCAAATTTAAAAAAAAAAAATTGACTAACCAACTAACTAAATTTGAATACCAAACAAAGAAATAATCTTTTAAAATAAATCGAGGAAAAAATCAATGGTATTGAACTCTAGGGTATCAATTTTCACCTAGCTTGTTCACTCTATTATTCAATCATATTCAATTGATGTTTTATTAACCTTGTTGCCAACCAATTTCTCTAAGATATTTGTTATTCTTTTTCAAGCAATAACAATGTATAACTATAATGAGAATCGCATTCCTGCCTCATTTATCAACCTATAATTATCCCTTAAGCACAAGAAATCATATAAAGTTGCACAAGTCATAATTATATTTCTATCTCATGTGAGTTATGGTAAATTATTCAAGGACTAATATAAAATAACTTTTCAGCCTAATTTATACCTCAATTCATGCAATAGTTGGCCAGACCATCACAAGCATTAAACACATGAATAACTTACTCAACAAGAAATTGAATAAACATCAAAATATTGAATTGAAATAATTGAGTATCAAACTTGGCTACATCCTAACCCTAGATAAAGGGATTTAGTTTACAGTGTAGAGAAAAATAACACAGTAAAATTGATAGCATTCATAGAGACAAAAGAGAAGAAAAACTTAGAAAACTTAAAGATTCTCCTTGAAATTATGCCTCCAAGAGTTGTAAATTGCTTTCTTGCCTCCTAAACACCTCTAGGTACGCCTCTGATAATCCCCTAAAACCCTAAAGTACGCCTATTTATATTCTATACAAGAAAGAAGTCAAATCTGATCTGAAATAGGGATCCTAAAAATTTTCAGAATTGGGCCCGCGCAAGGGCACGGATACGGTGGCGCAAAAGCGCCAACTCTCTTGTCGTAAAACATTCTTTTTCCTAGTTCTTGCGCTGAGGTGCCAGTTATCTTGCGTAGGAGGCCAAGTTATTGGTTGCAAAATATACAATTCTCTTGCTATCGCGCCGTTGCACCACCTTGTCTCACGGAGAAGCGCCACATTTCTGACTTGGAGCTTCAAATTTTTCTTCTTTTGACTCTATTTTCTTCTAAATTTGATGTGCTCTATTAAGAATCTACTTCCTTCCAAAAGAATATGCATTTAACTAAAAATAGTACATTATTTTCTCCTTATTTCACTCAAAAACTAATCAAAAATTAAATTTTTAAGATTAATAAATTAGTGAATAAAATTCACTAACAAAAACAACAATAAATAATAACATAGAAAATTAAATAACATGTATAAAGTAGAGCAGAGATAAGAAATGTAAGGCTTGAGCACTTGGGAGGCTTGTTAAAGGCATTGTCCTAAAGCCAAAGAGTCTTCCCCTCGTGTGGGTCATATTGGTACTCAAGGGCTCTAAGATATAGCCCAGTGCTCACAGCCTATCTCCTCGACGAGCACGATCACAGGAAGAAAATAACTTATCTCCATATGTCGCGGTTGCTCAAAACATAAAAAATAGTCAAAGTATAGTCACACTCCTTCTTAGAAACCTTTGAGACTCCTTTATATAGTAGTCTTTTAGCTTAGGAAACTTACAAATTAAATTTCTTGTAACTCCTAAGCCATAATGTTCTTAATAAAAACATGTACGTCACAAATAATAAGTGTTGTAACTCATGTTTTTATTATATTTGTAACTTATGAAATTAATCATATATTAAAACTCGTAACTCATGATTTAAAACTAAGTTTTAAACCTTTTATCTCTAACAATAGTAGTGTAACAGTGGCTATGGGCAACAGACAATAAAAAGAGAGTGATTGTCCACTACTACTAATACATTCATTGATAAGTGTTGAAAATGGACAATGATGACAGTTTGAAACCCTCATCTATACACCTAACATTGTAGGGGTGCCTCAAAACGATGACAGTTTCAAACACTCATCTTTTTGCATATATACGATGACAGTTTTTAAAACAACTATGATCGTTTTATGTTGAAAGTGTTTTCATAGTGCAGATACAATGACAACTTTTTCTTAACAACCCACATCTTTGTAAAATTGAAATGTTTATATAATGATAGTATTGTTGTTTACAATCGTCATCTTATTAATTTGTTTATTAAAAAAATATAAATTAATTTTTTTTAATATCATAGATGTTGCTCTAATTTATATATTGGATATTGAAACTTACAGGTATATATAGAACAAATCCATAAATCTATATTAATAGCCACTAGTACATAAATCTACATATCTATATACAAATTTCATTACAACCGAAAGTGAACAACAAAATCTCCAAAGTAAACTAGTGCTTCATCAACAAGCATGATTCCTTTGCAAAAATTGCAAAATGATAGTACTTTCACCATGATTCCTTCCAAAAACTGCAAAACAATAAGACCTTTTTACCAAAAAAGTAACAAAACAACAACAACAACAACAACAACAACAAAAAAAGAGTGAAGAAAAAATATATAGTTACTATCTTATACAAATTACAATAACAAAAGAAAAAAAGAAATATATAATTGAAAAAAGTAGCTAGATTTACTTGTTGCATGGCATTGAAGTTATAATAGGCATGATTTCTTTCAAAAAGATGCAAAATGATAGCACTTTCACTATGATTCCTTTCAAAATATTTTGCAACCAAAATTATCTATAATTCAAACAAAAAATTAGGAAGATATATGACCCACCAAAAGTCACTAGTATAATATCAAATTATTAATAAAATACATACCATATACTATTGTAAGTGAAACAAAACTTTCATAGATACTTCGCCTACTCGCATCTAATCTCATCAATCGCTTCCTGATCATAAATTTCTATTCTAGCAAACTATAAACATAAAATCACACTTTTAAAGATTACATCTAATTAAATATGGATGATATCAATTTAAACACAAAATTTGAAATTACCTTATTCTCATAAAATCCATTAAGATTAGTAGCAGTCTCCTTTATATATGCTAAAAAATAGCATCCACACTCAACATTTGTTGGTTGTCGAGGGCACTACACAACAAGGTATATAGTTAGAATATTTAAAAATAATATTTTTGAAGAAAACTAATGCTTATACTTTGAGAGTCTTCGAATTTATGCTTTTCCGACTACCACGCTATACACAATAGATCTTGAAAGCACTACATTTTCAAAATTCAATTACATAGATAACTTAACTTGATAAATTATGATATCTAATGTATTAAGGCTATAAGAACTTACAAATGAACAAATTCCTTTAAATTTGCACGAGGATCATGGCCAAGTGGATCTAAGAAGTATGCTTGGCAATCGTGTGGATCTATAACTACTAACATCCAATGTCCCCTATCAATGTTGCATCAATTTAAAACAATGTTCTCATATCAATGTTTAATTTAATTTCTAAGACATATTATAATATTTTAAGAGTTGTTTAAATTAGATATGATGCAATAGAACATTAATTGCTATTGTTTTTATTGATTAACTCACTTTTTACATACATGATAACCAAATAAAATAATTGATTGTGACTCGTGCAATAAAACTAGATTGTGGATTTTGTGTGTGAGAATGAGTGTATTTGATATTCGGCAAACACAAGTCAGAAAGCTGTCTTCGTCATTTTTTCAAACAAGTTATAGTTGTAGATTAGGAGCATTATGTCTAGATGCTTCTCTCTTCATGTTGACAAACCCACAAATTTTTCAATAAAAAAAAAAACAATGGTAGCTTAAATGAAACTAAGCCATCAGGCAAAAGCCACCATAAAATAATGCTATAAAATTATTACATTCAAGAAATCATTAAACTATTAATATAAAATTATTAAACTAATGTAGTGCTAGACAAGCCATGGCCCACTTTGAAGAAATTGTCTAGTACTTTAATAATTTACTCTTTTATGCTTTGACCGAATGCTGCAAACCTATCAAAATGAAAAAAAATTACCTTGTGTTGTCTTCTTATAAAAGCTGTACCAACTTGGCTTGTCTTCTTCATTGCCGAGAAAAGCATGAAGCTAACTGACTTAGGGTAAAATGATTAAGTACCGTCAATTGTCTTTCAATACTTTACTTTTTTTTGTGTTGTAAACTGACTAGCAAAACGACGTAGTTTTATTATTTTTTTAAAATTCAAAATTCAAATTAAAAAAATTAATCATATGATTGTCCTTAAAACTTAAAACATAATTTAATATATAAAATTATAAATTACTCATAATATATTTGACAATTTTAATTTAATTTTTTCTTTTTAAATCTCATTAAACAATTAAAAGTACTTTAAAAAATTAAATTATTTTAATTCGAACAATTTAGTTTGATAATTAATTACTTTTTATGAAACTTTAACAAAAATGACACTATATACTTGAAAGCACTCATCTCTAATCTTTACAAATAAATGATGACATTTGAGAAAAACTCTATCATCTATTAAGTGACATTATTTAATAATACAAAGATGAGTTTTTATAGTTAAAACACTCATCTCCTACTCTTACACACAATGATCACACTTTTACATACTAACACTCATATATCTTGTGTCATTGTTTATGTATAAATAAAAGCATGATAGATATAAACTATAACACTCATTAATGAAATATCATTGTTTTACTTCAACATAAACGATGACAGGTAAAAACTAAACACTTATCTATTAATTGTCATAGTTTAGCATTTTTGTAATAGTTGTCCTTTCCTTATGGTGATTCAAAACTTGAGAGAACCTTAAACACACCAAAAATGGCTGCCTAGGGCTTCTCAAAAATTCCAACCCTTTTGCTCAGCCCTAAATTATGCTTTTTATATCCCCTTTTACAAATGTGAAGCATCCAGGCCGCTCATTTTGTGCCTTTCGAGCACATTGTAGCTATCACAATGCTTTATCAATGTGTTGTCCCACTCTCAGGTGGACATGTGGATAGAGGAGCTCTCCATCTTTTTGTAGGAGCGCCACATAGATATCATAGGAGAATCTGCTATATTAGTTTGGCACTTTTAGTGCAGTCAAGAATGGAGAATATTAAGGTTGGCTGAGCATTTCAATTGTAGTTTCAAGGTGAATGGGTCATGAGGGCCTTTCGGGTACCATTCTTGGCAGTTAGGAACAGTCTAGCGAGAGTCAAGTTAGCTTTGCAAATTTGTGAGCGTGGGAACATTTTCATGAAGTGTGAGCACCCAAGTCGCATATTTTTGAGTGGCGTGTTTCTGAATGGTGTGCCGCCGAATGCCAAAATGATTCAACATGTGCTGTTTTTTCCTTTTATAAAGTGCAATATTTCCCCTTTACAGTAGCCAATGAAGTTTCGCAGCAAGTGGCTTATAATCTACCAGCAAATAACTCAGGGAGAAATGTGAAGCCGATTAGTTGGACTGGACTAAATTAAGCAAAAGCTGCATAGAAACTGACATGACCCACCCCCAGCTACATAGATAAATCGTGCCTAAAACTGTTCACTAAGAGAACGATCTTTCAATTAACTATCTTCCTACACTTTTTGCTCTGCCACTCTGATAAAACTATTCATAAAAAATTTATTTCTAGTTCAGGTCTTTTATGTAAACTACAAAAAAAATACTCAAAAATTTTTTTTATGAAAAACCGGCAGAGTTTCCCGTATAATTTGAACAAAACCCCCTGCAAAAACACACATTTTTATACTTCTAAAAAGATTTCTCATCCCAACTTCTTTTGGCACTTTCGTCCTCATCAACCACAACATACTAAAAGATAAATGATTCATACTTAACATACTTAATATTTAAAAAATTTATACAAGATACACAAAAATGAAATGCTTTTGATGCATGAAAAATTATTATACATCGTGTGGCCTTTCATAGCATTAGAGACAGCTTAGCACCAAACCTGTAGCACCTGGCTAGGAAAAAAAAAGAATAGGAAAGGAGTGAGCTGAAAGCTCAGTGAGTGGACAAAATTTATTACACAAAATATTACTTTCTTTCTTTTATACAACTCATTTCTTGAATAAAGCTTTATGTTCTAAAATCTCATTTTCTTAAAACAAGATACAACATTTAATCACTTTTTAAAAGGAAATCAGTAAACTTTCTTTCCAAAAATAACATATAAACGACTATTTCTTCTCAACTTTCTTTATAAACTTCATTCTTATAAAACAAGTGTAAAAGTTTATTAGCCCTTTGTAAAGTAAATACTTTGTATAATTCTTTAACTTACTTACCAAAATAACTTAATATTCTTAAATTATATAAGCAAATCACTTACGTACCTTTACCTTGAACCCTTATTTAATCCCGTATACAGTGCAAAATATATCACGATATCTCTTTCTTTTCTATAAAAAAAATGTATAACCAGACGCCAAAAGAATTCAAATAATATAGAACTTTTAAATAACATTCCTCTCATCATATACTCAGTCACTTATGGACTTTATTTTCTGAACAAATCATAAATTGTATGACTATGACTATCTTATAATAAAATCATATAATACGTTTCTGACTAGAAAATCTCAACTCATATTTATACTTGAGAAAAATCTATTATACTTATTAAAATATCATCAAATCTCTCGTAGAATTTTCAAAACAAATAATTTTTGATTAAAAATCTTCAAATACAATTGCTTGATTCTATACCCTTTAAAAACAGTGAAAATAATGCATATTTTCTCAATCTTATAAGATGATATGCTAAAATCATCGCTTCAGTTATTTACTATGCAAAACATAATTTCCTTAAAAATCTCCTTTCAAAAGAAACTTTTGTGAATAATGCTTCTTTCTCAAACTAACTCATATAAACATATTTAAAACTCTTTTCATTATACTAAACAAGTACCCCTGAAGCTATCCGATCCTGTCTGGCGAGATCTAACATCGCACAGGCAGAACTATCTGAATTTCCTCATACCTAGTGAGATCTACATCATGCAGGCAGAACTATCTGTACCAGGCGAGATCTGACATCGAACAGGCCTGCTATCTAGTCATACGAATACGTAGAGCTGCCCCCAAAGGGCTAAGGTGCCCAGATCACACGGCCCAAAGCCTCTCTGTGTGTCTGAATGGGCCCCAAAGGCCTCTATCTATATAACTTTCTGTTTGGAATCTACTGTCTCACTGTCTAAGTGAGTTGGGTACTAGCTTAGTATAATATAACTAAACTTTCTTATTTTTCCTAAAACTGATTTCTTTTCAAAATTTGCTTCATATGCTAAACCATTGCTTCTCAAGCAGATTTATCAAAATTTGTAAAACTTATGTAAGCTAAAACTGATAATATCTGAATCCTTGAAAATCCATAATAAATATTTAAAAGAGTAATTGTAGATACTTTAAGAAATCCAAGAAATCAAATTAGTATATAAAAAAATGATTGTAATTATTCTGCTTTTACACTTTCTATAAAATGGTAGAATATGCATCTATAATAATATAGAAAACAATTCATATATAAAATATGAATCTTTCTTTCAAAATGTTATATCTTTGTTCAAAACTAATTTTTAAAACTAAAATTTATATCTACAACCATTTAGTTGTCCTTTCTCGTCTTCTGTATGGAGAGAGATTTCAGCTAAGACTCTCATTGTATGGCCTTCTTTTGTTTGGCTCTCTCTATTTCATTGGGCTTCTCAACATCTTTAGGGCAGAAAAAATTATGGGCATATCCTTGCACGTTTAGTCTTCTCTGCTACAGTGTATTTTCTTTGGTATGAGAGGAATGATCGTGTGTATCAACAGCGTCGTCGGACTCGTCGTCAAGTGATTGATGAGATTTTTGCTTTGGTTCGCTCTAGGCTCCTAACCTTGGAGACCAAGTATGTGATCAGTCCTCAGCTTTGTGCCATATGGGGCCTACACCGTTAGTTTATTTCTTGGATTTTGTCTGTTGTTTGGGCCACTGTGCCCTTTTGTCTCTGTTGTTTTATTGAAGACAGCCTGTTGTGGTTGGTTTTGGGCCAGTGCGTCATGTTCTGTTTTGTTTGGGACTCTGGGCTCTACTTTATGTTTGTTTTGTTTTGTTTTGGGGCCTTTGGGCTTTATTAGTTCTTTTTGGACTTGTGAGTACTAGGTACTCTTCTTGGGGTATGCCCCTCGTATTTTGTACTTTCGTTTTCTTTTAATGTAAATAGTAATTTTTTTCCAAAAAAATCTGAATAGTTGAAAGCAAGTATAACAAACGGGTCTATTTAACCTCAAGAAATACTATGAAAACTAGCTTGAATTCTTCTAAATTCGCTAAAATTCTCGAAAATTCTATAAAATGCTAAATAAACATAACTAAGTAAATACTAAAACATATTTCTTAATTATCCAGAAAATATAAATCTTCTACTCTCTCAAAAACTTTCTAAAATATCCATAAAAATAACATTAAGAGAAATTATTATAACCCATAAAATAAAATACTTTTCAACTCACTATAAACTATCTCAAAATCCCATACTTTCCATATAACATTCTATATAACATCCTTTCAGATAATTATACTTCAAAATTTAACTAAATCCCAAAAATTTCAATCCAGAATTTCAAAGATTTCCAAATTCTTAAATATCATGCTTTAACTGAAACCTTTTTAACTATCCTAAAATTTTTAGAATTCTGCATTGGGCAGTTTTCTAAATTTGTAATTCAGCCCCTGCTGTTGGGCAGTTTTGAAATTTGGCATTGTCACCCCTACAGAATTAAATTCTAATTTCCAAAACTTTTTCTCTTTAATTTGCCATTATTTAGAATATAAAATCACTCATCATTTTGTAAATAAAAAACACAATTTCTTCAACGTGTATTTATTTAAAGAAAATAACTAAATACCTCAATTTACTATACAAATTCATATAATTATAAATGTCTCTTTTCTAATCAAAGGAAAAAAAAATATTTTACTCTCCATTAACATATAACATATATTCATTCTACGACTTTCACTTTAAATTTATTTTTCTCTTGTACTCAAACTTATCGAAACAACGCTTACTACACATTCAAAAACTAATTTACTAGCACCACCCATAACCATCTCTTTTATCCAAAATTTAGTACTTTACACACACTTATTTCCAAAATACACAAATCATCATTATCTGTTCTAAAAATATTTAATATAACTCAATTAATTAAACTAATAACTTAAGTCATATAAAAAACCATAAATTTAATACACTTTAATATAATATTAAATTCTCAAAACATAATCCACTCACTGTATTTAAGCTCATTTTTGGGTGAGTAACATTCTAGGAATTGTTGGATAACTGGAAAACATCACTAGAAGTGTCGCCGCAAGTCGTCGTCGACGAGTGAATAGTGATCGAATCTCATTTCTCTCCAATTTGAAAATTTCGTATATCAACATGTAACAAAAATGATATGGTTAGAAAGAGCACGGAACAAGCTTTAATTTAGTGTATAGATTTATCGGTAACTCACCGGATTTTGGCCAAAAAATGCATAGAAACCCATCGACTTCCGCGCTTCGATCCGCAAAAACGATGAAAAACCCAAGGACAAGGCATACATGGTGAGCAAGAGGATGTTACAAGCTTCAAAACGACATATCGTGGGGCTGGAGACTCGCCGAAAATCGACCGAAATTGCCGGTCAAAGGCGACGGTGAATAGTGGAAGCCTTCCCCCCTCTCTCTTTCCCGTTTCCGTCTCCCTTCCTCTCCCCCCTTCTCTTATTTTTTTTAACAAAAAATTGGGCTGTGTTGGGCCTTCTTCACTTAAGCCCAATGGGCATTACAACACTACCCCCCTTAAAAGAAATTTCATCCTCGAAATTATAATCGTAGTTGAATTAAATATGAATATTAAACTCATACTTCCTTTCAATAATTCACACAAGCCTTTCTCATAAGTCAAACTACCTCCAACAAGATTAGCTCCGCGCTCAAATATGAAACGAGTGAAGCGTATTCATGCGAAATATAAAAGCATCAAGGATGTGATGAAGAATAACTACTTTTAAAGATACAATTACGTAATCCTTTTCTGAGTGCTAACAATCGCATAGAACTCTTATTACTACTTCATACTGAAGATGCTTACAATACAGGAGGTGGTTTCTTCTCTTTATAGGTCTCGTACAAAGGCCACAACGATGCATGCTTATCTTTAAGAAAATAATACTTTACATATCAGTGCTGAAAACTACTTTCACAAGTCATAAAAAAAATCAGAATCTATAACCTATGCTCTGATAACAACTTGACACGACCCACCCCTAGCTACACGGATAAATTGTGCCTAAAATTGTTCACTAAGAGAACGATCTTTCAATTAACTATCTTCCTACACTTTTTGCTCTGCCACTCTGATAAAACTATTCATAAAAAATTTATTTCTAGTTCAGGTCTTTTATGTAAACTACAAAAGAATACTCAGAAAATTTTTTATGAAAAACCGGCAGAGTTTCCCCTATAATTTGAACAAAACCCCCTGCAAAAACACACATTTTTATACTTCTAAAAAGATTTCTCATGCCAAATTCTTTTGGGACTTTCGTCCTCATCAACCACAACATACTAAAAGATAAATGATTCATACTCAACTTACTTAATATTTAAAAAATTTATACAAGATACAGAAAAATGAAATGCTTTTGATGCATGAAAAATTATTATATATCGTGTGGCCTTCCATAGCATCAGAGACAGCTTAGCACCAAACCTGTAGCACCTGGTTGGGAAAAAAAAGAATAGGAAAGGAGTGAGCTGAAAGCTCAGTGAGTGGACAAAATTTATTACACAAAAATATTACTTTCTTTCTTTTATACAACTCATTTCTTGAATAAAGCTTTATGTTTTAAAATCTCATTTTCTTAAAACAAGATACAACATTTAATCACTTTTTAAAAGGAAATCAGTAAACTTTCTTACCAAAAATAACGTATAAATGACTATTTCTTCTCAACTTTCTTTATAAACTTCATTCTTATAAAACAAGTGTAAAAGTTTATTAGCCCTTTGTAAAGAAAATACTTTGTATAATTCTTTAACTTACTTACCATAACTTAATATTCTTAAATTATATAAGCAAATCACTTACATACCTTTAACTTGAACCCTTATTTAATCTCGTATATAGTGCAAAATGTATCACTATATCGCTTTCTTTTCTATAAAAAAAAATGTATAAGCAGACGCCAAAAGAATTCAAATAATATAGAACTTTTAAATAACAACAAATCTTTTAGAGTTTATAACTTGAGGACTAAGACCATAATGGAATCAGCTAATATGGTTTATGACGATACTGATGAGTTTTCTATTTATTCACAGGAAGAGCAAATCATTAGTTTCATAGAGAATGTAGAGGATTGTTGCATAAAATCGCAAGTATACGATATCGTGGACAAGTAATAAAATGAGAGTATAAGTATTGTCCCGCGAGGACTGTTGCTACTAAATATCAAAATTGTATTAGCCACTAATTAATTAAACTAATTATAAAAGAGAACCGAGTTGTTGGGAAGTTTAAGTAAAGCTTGATTAAACTAAATTTAACACTACGTACATTTACAGAAATTTTGGATAGAAGAATTTAATGATTAAAAATCTAGGGATCCGATTTCACCAGAATTAATCAATTTAACTTCTCTAATTCAATTAACTAATATTTATTCCTATTGTTGCCAATCGATTTCACTAATTGGATTATTATTCTTTCTCAAGCAATAATAATGTATATCAATATATTAGAATTACATCTCTGCCTCATCTAACCACTATTAATACCCATTAAGTACAAGAAATCATACAAGATTGCACAAATCACATTCATATCTCTATCTCACATGATTTATGGCAAGACAATTACGGACTAATGTGAACATCACTTCTCAGTCTTAATCCACATCTCAATTCATGCAACAATTGGCCAGAAAATCGCAAGCATTAAGCATGTAATTAAATTACTCAACAATATTGGAATAAACATCAGTTAACTAAAATCAAAAGAAATTAAACATCAATTCTCATTTTCATCTGGATATTTCATGGCATTAAAAACATTAAACATTACCTCTTTTTCTTAAAAGTGCAACCTTAATTCACCCTTTTGGACATCAATTAAAGCTCTCCTAGTTGCCAAGAATGGTCTCCCAAGTATGATAGGAATCTCCTTATCCTTCTCCATATCAAGAAAAATGAAATCAGCTGGGAAGATAAATTTATCCACTTTGACTAGAACATCTTCTATAACTCCTTGTGGGTGTTTGATGGAACGGTCAGCCAATTATAGTGAAACTATGGTAGGCTTTGCTCAACCAATCCAAGCTTCCTAAAAATAGACAAAGGCATTAAATTTATACTTGCACCTAAATCAAACACAAAGATTTTTCAAATGTAGAGTTACCAATAGAACAAGGAATAGAAAAACTCCCTAGATCTTTTAATTTTTGGGATAACTTCCTCTGCAAGATTGCACAGCATTCTTCAGTAAGTGCGACTGTCTCATAGTCTTCCAATTTCCTCTTTTTTGACAGTATGTCCTTCATGAATTTGACATAGCTTAGCATTTGTTCTAAGGCTTCAGCAAAAGGAATGTTGATGTGCAGCTTCTTAAAAATTTTCAAAAACTTGGAAAACTATTTGTCTAGCTTGCTCTTTTGGAGACGTTGAGGAAACAAAATTCTAGGTGCTAGCTCTTTAGTGATTGTTGTCTGAGCTTTAGGTATGTCCTCTACCTTTTCTAATGGAGGTGTAGTGGTTGCAACTAGATCATCTTCCTTGACCTCTTTTGGCTTCTCAGTTCTCACTGGTATTTCTAACTCTTTTCCACTCCTCAAGGTGATAGCCTTGCAATGTTCTTTAGGATTCACCTCAGTTGAACTAAGTAAATTACCTTGTTGCCAACCTGATAAAGAATTAGCAATATGACTCACTTGAACTTCCAGATTCCTGATTTGTGCAGCTTTATTTTGGAAGTTGGTTTTGGTCTCATCCATGAACTGATTGGTCTTACTGGCCATCTGGTTGAGGTTATTCGTTAACTGACTAGTCGTATTTGCCAGTTGAGTCATTGCCTCTTCAAGAACAAATTTCTTTTCTAGTGGTGGTTGTGCTTGTGGAGGTTTTAACACATTTTGGCTGTTCCATGAGAAATTAGGATGATTTCGCTAACTAGGATTGTAAGTGTTGCTGTAAGGGTTGTTTCTTAGGTGGTTGTAATCTACAAAGTTTGCTTGTTCTTCCTGCCCTGAAAATGGATTCCCTTCATCGCAATTATCACTTAAATGGTTTCCTTGATAGAATTCACATACTACAGATGGAGTGTTGATCGCATTAATTGTCACGTTGCCATTCTGTAGATGTTTGTTAAGTGCAATCATTTGGACTGTCAAGGTAGAAATAGGATCAACCTTATACACTCCGGCCATTTTCTTTAGCAATACTCTTTCATTGGGCCATTGAGAATTATTCAGGGACATCTCATCTAGTAATGTGTAGGCTGTCTTCTGTGTCATTTTCATAAATGCTCCACTAGCTGCTGCATCAAGCAAGGTTCTCATAGAACCATTCAATCCATTATAAAAATTTTGTACCTGCATCCACTTGGGCATGCCATGCTAAGGGCATTTGTTAAGCAACTGCTTGTACCGATCCCATGCATCCTGAAGTGTCTCTCCCTCAAACTGAGCAAAATTTGAAATCTCAATCCGCATCTTTGCTATCTTGGTAGGTGGGAAGGACTTTCCAAGAAATTTTTGGGTTAACTCATCCCAAGTCGTTATGGAACCAGCGGGCAAGGAATTTAGCCAACTTTTTGCTTTATCCCTCAAGGAAAAATGGGAACAGCCTCAGGCAAATAGCATCATCTGAAACACCGTTACATTTAGCAGTTTCACAGATTTCCAGAAAATTGCCTATATGATCATTGGGATCTTCATGCGATAGCCCACTGAATGGTGAAGATTGGATCATCTGCATGGTTACTAGTATGAATTCAAAATTGACCTGAATTGCTAGTTTCCTAATGGCTTGATGAACACCCGTTACTGTTGGAAGAGCATAATCCATAAGTGTACGGTAGTCTTCATCTGCTATTTCTACATTTGGCTGAGTTCCTGCTACTCCTATAATTATTGGAATTTCTGCTACCATGGTTTCTCGCTGCCTGATAGCGTCTCCTTTTTTCTTTCTTTCAACAAGTGTGCTCGATTTCAGGATCAAACTGGAGTAGGTTCTCACTTCCAAATTTTCGCATACACCTGAAAATAGTACATAACAAATCAACACCACGAAATATTTTTTTATATATACTGGTAAGATACTAACTATAGAGGGTTAAAAGAGCAAAACAAAAATTGAAATTAAAAAGTTTAACACTCTTTTTGGAGATGAAATGGTCAAATTACAAACCATGAGGACTAAAAAAAATTAGTAAGAATCTATAGATAGTTATATATGGTGAAGACTTCGCTGCCTCTGTCTGACTTACACAAAGATTTGGGAGTAAACAACTATTAACAATAATTTATCACTCTTCAAACACAGATTAACATTAAATTGCACACAACATAAAAATTCAAGCTAAAACAGGGTTAAAGATTTCGATAGTGATAACAAGACAGTCCCCGACAACGGCGCCAAAAACTTGTTTCATAAAATCGCAAGTATATGATATCGTGGACAAGTAATAAAATGAGAGCATAAGTATCGTCCCATGAGGACTGTTGCTACTAAATATCGAAATTGTATTAACCTCTAATTAATAAACTAATTATAAAAGAGAATTGAGTTGTTAGGAAGTTTAAGTAAAACTTGATTAAACTAAATTTAACACTACGTACACTCACAGAAATTTTGGATAGAAGAATTTAATGATTAAAAATCTAAGGATCCAATTTCACCAGAATTAATCAATTTAACTTCTCTGATTCAATTAACGAATATTTATTCCTATTATTGCCAATCGATTTCACTAATTTGATTATTATTCTTTCTCAAGCAATAATAATGTATATTAATAGATTAGAATTATATCTCTGTCTCATCTAACTCACTAGTAATACCCGTTATGCGCAAGAAATCATACAAGATTGCACAAATCACATTCATATCTCTATGTCACATGATTTATGGCAAGATAATTACAGACTAATGTGAACATCACTTCTCAGTCTCAATCCACATCTCAATTCATGCAACAATTGACCAGAAAATCGCAAGCATTAAGCATGTAATTAAATTGCTCAACAATATTGGAATAAACATCAGTCAACTGAAATCAAGAGAAATTAAACATCAAAATACGGTTACATCTTCACCCTAGAAAATGGAAATTAGTTCATATTACAAACAAACACAAAGCTAAACATGTTTTTAAACATAAGTGAAGATGGGGATAGAAAAACTAGCTATGGAGAGTTGAATCTTTGATGATGAAGATGATGGCTGTCTGGTTTTTGCCTCTCCTTTGTAAGCAATTCCTCTCCAAGTCCGAATCACTAGAGATCTACCTTCTACTCACCAAAATTCGTCTCAGTCCGAATCCTCCTTTCTTCCATGAACTTCCCCCCTTTTTGTTCACCCTTTCCTAGCCGACCCCCCAAAGAACAACATCCTCATTGCCTCTCATAGAGATTCCCTTAACATGATCATTCTGTCCCCTCAAAAGTCAATCCACTCAGCTTGGTAGAAGTGCTCCATCGAAAGTGCAAATGGGATGTTTTAACATTCCTGTCCAGCTCATTTTCCTCCACAAGCCTTCAAAAATTACCCTTCCACATGAAATATAATATTGTAGAATTTTGTCTTCATTTAATCGGGTTACAATCTTGAAATTCCTTTAGGTACAACTCAAACAAACTTAGACAAAATTCGTCAATTAAACACAAAAAGGGGAACATAAAACTCAAGATAAAAGATGAAAATAATGTATAAAAAATAGACTTATCAAGGATACAGAAGATTCAAACCCAACTACTGTAAATAGCAAGTTAGAGCCAGTTACAACTGACACAACAACTGCAGTTCACTCGGACAAAACTGAACCATTAGACAGTATTGACTTGGACAAAAATAAAATTAGAGACATTATTGTGAGAAAAGACCCACCATCTTGGATACAAAAGGTACATCCAACATCATCAATTTTAGGAGAATTACATAACTCAATGGAAGCAAGAAGCAAGGTGAGATATATGGTAAGTCATTCTTGTTATGTCTCTTTGATAGAACTTAAGAATGTTAATGAAGCTTTGAAAGAAGATGTCTAGATTAGTAGAATGCAAGAAGAATTGAATCGGTTTTAAGGAAACAAAGTATGGATGTTAGTTCCTAGGCCAAAAGGTGCAAATGTTATAGGAATTAAATGGATCTTTAGAAACAAAACTGATAAAAATGGGCAAGTTGTTAGAAATAAAGCTAGGTTAGTTGCATAAGGTTATACTCAAATTGAAGGCATTGATTTTGAAAAAACCTTTGCACCTGTTGCTAGACCTGAATCTATTAAGTTGCTGCTTGCTATTGCATGCTTGTTGAACTTGAAATTGTTTCAAATGGATAGTAAAATAGCCTTCTTGAATGGCTATCTTAATGAAGAGGCTTATGTTGAACAACCCAAAGGATTTGTTGATCCTAAACATCTAGATTTTGTTTACAAGCTTTACAGAGCATTGTATGGCTTATTGACTAGCTTTTTAATACAAAGATGTTACAGTAGAGGAAGCAATGATAAGACTTTATTTATTAAACATGCTTATGTTATTTCATTGTTTCTCAATTATATGTTGATGATATTGTCTTTGGTTCCACCATAAGGTTAAAGCTAATGAGTTTGTTGAGCTAATGCGGAGTCAATTTGAGATGAGCATGATAGGAGAGTTGAATTTCTTTCTTGGTTTACAAGTGAAGCAACTTGAAAGTGGAATTTTCATCTCACAAACAAAGTATGCTAAATACTTGATAAAGAAATTCAAAATTGACAAGGCTAAAGCAATTAGGACCCCCATGGGTACTATTATCAATCTAACAAAAGAAAATGCAGGTAAAGATGTTGATTCAAGCTTTTATAGGTCCATAATAGGAAGCCTCCTATATCTAATTGCAACCAAACTTGATATCAGTTTTGGTATTGGCTTATGTGCTCGTTTTTAGTCATGTCTGAAGGATCTACATTTATCAACAGTGAAGAGAATTATGAGGTATGTTCATGAGATATCTGTTTCAGAATATGGTTTACTAAGGACACAAATGCATGTCTTGAAGGTTATAGTGATGCAGATTGGGCAGGGAACATTGATGATAGGAAAAGAACTTCCGCACATTGCTTTTACTTAGGCAACAACTTAGTCTCTTGGCATAGCAAAAAGCAAAATGGCATCTCATTGTTAACAGCAGAGGTTGAATACATAGCTGCTGGGAGTTGCTGCACTCAGTTACTTTGGATGAAACAGATGCTAAGCAGCTAGGGTATTAATCAATACTCTATAACTTTGTTTTGTGATAACACTAACACAATTAATATCTCAAAAAATCAGTCTAACACTCTAGAACTAAGCACATTGATATAAAGTTTTATTTTATTAGAGAGCTTGTTGAATATAAAACAATCCACATTGAACATATCTCTACTGAGAATCAACTAGCTAACTTGTTTACTAAAGCACTTGATGCATTGAGATTTGAAAAACTGAGAAAGACCATTGGCATTTGTCAGTTATCTGCATAAAAACTGTGTTTATGTTATTGATATCTGCAACATCATTAGTCAATTTTTCAATTTAAGCATGGTTGAACTGTTTTGATTTTTTAAATTTATTGGTAATTTAATGTCAAAAATAGAGAGGCCTACCAGTTATGATGTGTGCAAGCCATCCATTGAGAGTAACTTTAATGTATCTTAGAACTATGTTGAGTTCACCCACTATAATGGAAGAGAGCTACCTCATTTCTTGTGTGTAAGCTACTATTTTGCTAAGAAAATTCATGTTGAGATTAATGTTTGTATGTGTAAGAAGCATACTTATGTTGACCACTCAACTGAATTGAATGTTAAGATAATGAAAATTGATTTTGTTATGTGTTTAAATAGCTCTTATACATGCTTGGTTTTAAAATGACTTTATGATGTTCAGATATTTCAGTTACGTGGATTTTAAGTGTTTTCAGTTATGTGCAGTACAACTTTCGATCAGTGCTTAATATCTGACTTAGTTTCATTTCTTGTGTGCTAATCTGTGAAAAAGTGAGCCTAGTCAGCAAAGTCGTTTTGAGGGGGAGTCTTTTCGATGGTGGGAAGTTTATGTGATATACAACTCTTGATTATATGAGATTTCAATTGCCTTAATAATGAAGATTTTCAAAATATTTTATTTATGAGAAAGATTTGAAGTTTCCTTATTTTATGAGGTAAAACTATGTGCAAGTTAAAGATTTTCTCTTTCTTTAATTAACTTATTTTGAAAACACAATTTTATTCGAAATGGAATTCTCAAAAATTGGATTGGATTGAGATACATTACTTGGTTTATCACATTGAGTTATAGTTTCCTTGATTAACCCAATTACTCCTTGCCTATTTGTTTCATTTTTTTTAATCCTAAAGTGTAGTAGCAATTAAAATCGTTTCAATCTTCATTGATCTTTTACTCTACAACTGAAGAGGATTCCAGTCAGTAAGAACAAATTTCACTATCCTCTATGGTCAAAAGGTTCAAGACCAGTGCTGGCAAATCAAAGAAGCGCTCAGGCCACTCTCCAAAACTTCTTATTCATTAATCAGCCAGGCTTAACTAATTTTACATCAGTTTTTGAACTCATAGTTGAACTATTCCTTGGTTTGTTTTACTCATCCTAGGCACTTGGCACTTGTTATGAAACCAAAGGGGAGAGTAATGTGATGTTTCTAAAGATATTTTTTTCTTTGCAAGTTGTGTTTAAGTTTTCTTTTGTTCTTTTTTTTTTTTTTTGGATTTACATGTTTTGAATTTTGTTGATTTCTATATTAAGGGGAGACGTATTGTTGAATACTTTCTGCTTTTAGGATTTAATTTAGTTTTTATGTTTCGCTTGCAATAATCAAATTTGTGTTTGATTATAAGTTATGCAGGGATCATTGCGTGTCACAAGTACTTGATACTTGTTTGTTGACATTTGTTTGCAGGAGACAGCTGAGACTATCAAATTCAGATTTAGTTACATTAATTCAGTTATGTTTGTTATAACTAAACATTTGTTTTTCCAGCTTCTAGATGTGCGAAACTTTCCTAAGTGTTTATATTTTGTTTCAGTTATGTTACTCTTAAACTATGCAAGTTTTATGAATACTTAGAAACATGTGAATGTTTTCATCACAAGATGCAAAAGGGGGAGATTGTTGGTGTCACTATGACACACGGCATACATGTGCTATGCATTTGTTCAAAATGTTAATGTTGTCATCACATGATAAAAACATTAATGTGGATATTCTTTCCTAATTTCATTTAGATACTTTATATTAGGAGAATTTTGACTAGAATAGAATAACTTGATTTGGTATTCTAGTTGAATAGGAAGTTTTATATTTATATTAGTTATCTCTTATGAGATTAAGATATTATTTATAGTATTCTAGTTTAATTAGTATAGTATATTATCACTTCCTATATTGTTTGATCTTTATCTAACCTTACCATTTTAAGTTAAGATTTTACAGGTTTTGAAAAACTTTGATCAAATCCTTTTTTAACAAGGAAGTGTTGGACATGCAGCCTATATAAAGGAGAGATCATTCAACGTCCAGTAGATGCAAACTTTATTCAAGTATGTTGTTGAGAGAGTGTTCAACGCACAACTGTTTATGTTGAGTTTGCATTTTTGTTTTTTTAGCTTTTAGCTTAAGTTTATCTTCTTGAGAGTTTAGATTGTGTATGGTTCATATGTGTTGAGTAAGTGCACAGATCTGATTTGTAAATGTTATTAGATTTATGTAAACTTAAGTGAGTTGAGTGATTACATAAGTCTGTAACAGTTATGTTGATTATGTGTTACTTAACTGGGTGCAGTTAAGTTATGACTGTAAAGTGCAGCATCAGAAGAGTGTGTGAAGGACTATGGTTATGATAAAGGTTGATTAAGTTTACACATATTAGGTTACTGAGTGAGTGGGTGTCTACCACTGTAAAGAGTCCTAAGTCGAGTGTAAACACATACAACATAATAGATTGCGACTCTTGTTGCCTGTGGATATATGCTGATTTATAATCAAACCACGTAAAATCTTCTGTTATATTATTCTTAACTGTTTCAGTTACATTTGTGTTAACTATCTATACACTGTGAAAACTTACAATGCTTTCGGTGTATGTGGAAAGAGAAGAAGTGATTTTGATTTCAATGTATTTGTTTGAGTGTAGAGATAAATTATTGATAATATTTTCTTATAAATTTGTACACATTCTATTCAAGATTTTTTTTTTTGTTTTGCGTAACAGGCAAGACTTGTCACTTGATATACAACCAATAAAAAACAGAAGCAAGATAAAGTACAAGGATAATGATGCATGCAACTGTAAATAAAACTGCTATGTATACGAGTACTCAAGGAAAAGCAAGCTATAATGGCAAGTGGTGGTGAAGTAATAAGCAATAAGCAAGTGATTTTCAAGCGCTTCGTTGATTTCCAAAAGAATCAGACATGTACTTGAAAAAATTAGTTTTATTTCATTGAATGTAGAACAAGGTTCAAATGCAGTTGTTAACAAGAATCTTCACTTGTCTTGTGATCCTTATCTGAGGCATCGCATGAAGTACAGTGAAGATCCCGAGTCCTCTTGTTTCAAGCCCTGCATTTTAAGCATTACATGAAACATATACTTCCTCCTTTCAGTTATTTATTTCCTTTCTGAATCAATGAAAATTGTTGACGAGGGTTTTGTTTAGTTTGCTTATATATATAAGCTTTCTGATTCTTGTTGATGTTGTACCCTGAAACTTTCTGATCTTTTGAAGTACAAACTTGGAGTTCATGATGCTTCCAATAATAGTGAGGAGCATGACTTAGACGCGAGAGGGGAAGGCTTTTCATGTGGAAGACAAAGCTGAAGGTCTTGAAAAAGCTCCTGCTGCTCTTATAGGTCTATTCGGTGGATGCAATGTTGGAAATCAAGTAGTTATCTTCTATAATGAGTGCTGCAGATTCTTCACAAATTTCTAAAATAAGAATGGGATGAAATTTCAGGAGACATGCCTGACAAAACTTCCCAGCAGAATGGAATATAGCAAAATGAAGGCACAGAAACATCAAGGTAGAGGATTTTGCTACAGGATTTAACGATGTTTCAAGGACAAAATTATCTTAAATTCCCTGGGATTGTTAATTTTATAGGGTCATGAATTGATATTATTAAAGACTTCGTTGCTTAATTTGTGCAATAATCTACTGGCTAGTCTATTTTGGAAGACTGCTTGACATAAAAAGTTAGACTTATCAGTCTATATCATTTTTTCTTTTATGTAATTTGCAGTAAAGAATAAAATCAGTATTCATATTCATTTTTTGTTTTTTGTTTTGTTTACTTCTCTAAACTAATGTATCATTAAGTTCTGATATATAATCTTCCCAACATTAGATTCAAATGAGCTTTAATTCAAGAGTTTTTGTTCTTTTATTTCTCCCCATCTTTGCCTGGAACCTTGCAAGGAAAATTTTAGCTCAAGTGATGTTGAATTTATGCAAATTGGCTGCCTAAGATCTGTTAAAACTTCGTTGGGATATCCACTCAATCGCTTAATGTGGAACTTTAACAACCTTACAACAGCTTCCGTGTGCAGCTTTGCAGGAGTTACTTGCTGGAACGATATAGATATCAGGTTACTTAAAATCGAGATCACTGACAAGAAGCTCAAGGGAAAGTTTCCTCCTATAATTAAGAAGTTCTCGAGTTCACAAGAGTTGAAACCTTCAGGTAACAGCCTTTTCCGACCCATCCCACATGATATCTCTAGACTAGTACTGTTTCTTGTAAACCTTGACCTCTTCAAAGATAAATTCTCAGAAGAAATTGCAGTAAACATTGTTAATCTCACTTACATGAATATCCTCAACTTACAAAATCAGTAACAGGTCAAATGCCTCCACAAATTGGCCAATTGGGTTGATGGCAGTATCCATTCAAAATTGGGTCTTTGGTTGGTTATGTGATTTGTGCAGTTTCTTCTCCCTTTGGCTAAATGTGGAGAGGGGGATAAGCTGACAACAATAAAATTAACAACAACATTGATGCATATGAGGAAGAACATAAGAAGTAGAGCTAATTAACCTGTGAGAAGGCAGAACAAGACAAAAGAATTGGATCATTAGAGCAAAGAGCTTCTTTTGTGTGGATCTGCCAAATTAATGTGTGTTATATGGCTTTCTGAGTATTAAAATAACGTTGTTCTGTAAACAGATTTCATGCTATAATTACAAAAACTAGTTTAGCGGAGATCAGTTGGGCTACTAACAAGTTCAGCCAAGATAATGTGATCGGGATGGGACAAATTGGGACAATGTACATGGCAACATTCTCTAATAGTCAGAACCTTGCGGTGAAGAAGTTACATGACACCCAATACTTGAAGAGCAATTTATGTTTGTGTCGAAGACTCTGCGCAGATTAAGACAAAACAACATAGTTCAACTCCTGGATTTCAGCGTGGAGTCTCAAGGAAAAGACTCTTCATACCAATATTTGTTTAATGGCAATGTCTGAGATTTTCTACATCCTGTACGCAAAAAACAGCAACAGGGAACGGCCTTTGAGGGTGAAAATCACTACTTCGCTATTGGAGTAGCTGGAGGTTTGGCTTGGATCCACCATAATTTTGGAATCTTGACTTGAGCTCCATGTGCATAGTACTTAATCAGAATTTCGCGCCCATATTATCAAATTTTGGACAGGCGACGCACTTGAACCCGAATGACTGACATAAGTGAGAGCTTAATTGTGTCGATAATACAAAACACTAAACTATTGCCATCAAACTGCAAAGGGTTTCAAGCACATTCGATTATCTGCTACATAAGAGGCTCTTATTAAGAGCTACTTGCCACACCATTATCTCATGGTTTAGGAAATAAAAGATTGGAAGTATACATGCCGAAAATGATTGTTAATCGTACGTAAATGCATAATAGAGACAAATAATTAAAGCAAATTTAATCCATCCTTTGAGAGTACAAGTTCAAACTGTCCTCAAAAAGAATTTCATCCAACCGATCTTAAGACAGAAAGTTTCAATGTAATACAAACATAATTAGGACAAAGGAAAAATGTCTTCATAAATTTTTAGAAAGTGACAAAAATACATGCTACTCTCAGTATTCAACAATTTAACTTCTCATTTGCTCTTTTGGATTGGGAAAGATGGCAGCCAGTTGAGAAATTCAAGGTGTTTTTCATCCTCAGCAACTAAATCTAAAACTATGGAAAATCTGCCTGTATCTGGTTCAACCTTTTTCTCCATTTTCTAAAGAAGTTCCACTACTTTCGATATCTCATTATTTTGAAAGAAATAATTCATAAGCGTGTTAAATGTCACTACATTTGGAGCGCAACCTTTTTCCTCCATCTCTAAGAACAACTCATTTGCTTTTTCTAGTTGCCCATCTTTACAAAGCCCACCAATCATAGTAGTATATACTACATTATTTGGCAATGAAATAGCTCCCGAGCATTGTTGAGCTTACCCATTTTACAAATTGCATCAATGAGACCATTGAAGGTTTCAACACTATGTTTAAGCTTACCATTTTCTAAAGCATTAAAAAATTCCACTGCATCTAAAATGCAACCATTCTTGCAGGGCCCATATATCATAATATTACATGTGATTGAATCAGATGGAACTTTCTTAAGTTACATCTCACCAAACCAATTTCGAGCCTGTTGTACCTTACCTATTAGGGAAAGACCATTTAACAAAATGCTATATGTGACAACCGTTGGCCTAACTTCCTTTGAAATCATTTCCCTAGAAAGATTCATAACTTCATCAACTTTTTTATACTTGCAATACCAATTCATCTAAATATTGTAGCTAATGACATTAGGTACACACCCCATACTCATCATAGAAATGAAAAGCTCTTGTAAATCACCAATTCTATCTGCCAAGCAAAATCCATTAATCAAAATATTATAGCCAATGATATCAGCTCTACACCATTTTCTCTTATAGAAACAAACAACTTCAATGCATAATCAATTCTACCTGCTAAGCAATAACCATTCATCATTGTATTGTAAGTAATCGCATGGGATCCACACCTCTTTGAGTCATCAGTTTCAACAACCCATTTACTTTGTCTATGTTACCCTTCTTGCAAAGCTCATCTATGACCACACCAGATGTCATAATATTTTTGGCTGTACACCTTGATCCAACATCTCAACAAACAAATGTTTATCTGCCATCCAATTACCTGCGCAGCACAAACCGTGAATTAAGGAGTTATGAGTGATCACATTTGGGTTAATTTTCCTATCCTTCATTTCAAAAAATAGTTCTTTCGACTTCTCTACCAATCCACCTTCACAAAGACCATCAATTAGAGTACTAGAAACAAATAACATTATGCTCAAAATTAACAACAAATTTAACCATCAATTAGAGTACTAGACCAAATAACATCACGCTAAAAATTAACACCAAATTTAGCATTCCCATCGACCATATCTGCCTGTTCTACACAATCCATTAAGCAATGCCAAATACATAAAATCCTGTCCAAAACCGCAATCAAACTAGCCACTCTCCTCTGCACTTTGATATTTGTGGTGGGATTGATAGCAGCTGGTCATTGTGCCTTGCTTCGTTGCTTAAGCAGGGTTACAGCTTCTTCAGAATCCACAGGTGCTGACAAAGGACTTAAGAAGAAGGTTCTCAAGTCTCTGCCAATAATCAGCTACACCAGCACAACCGACAATACTACAGCCAAGCAGGAGCAGCAGCCTGCCTTAAATGTTACCAAGCCCGCCATTTTCTTGGTGGAGTTTATGGAAGGAGATAAGGGGAGAGTTCTGCCGCAGTTTGGCCATGGCTTTCATATTGGGTGCATCGACAAGTGGCTTAAGTCTCATTCATCCTATCCTTCATGCCGTCAATGTGTTGGCAAGTGTAAGAAGTTAACTGGTGGAGTTTATGAAAGCTGTTGGCTCATGAGAGTACCTTTCTGCTTTAAAGAGCAAGAGTTTCATAAACGGATAACTGCCGTCTACACACAGACCTTTAATCAAACCACAAAAGGTCACAGTATTTGCGCTTCGCTAAAACTCCTCCTCAAAATCGTTTCAACAACCACTAACCATCAGAAACCCGACCCATATTGCAAAATATTAAGGAAATGAGATCTGGCAGCAACCCAATTGAATTCAGCCTCTTGTATAACATAAGAACGTGATCGTAGTGCTTGTGCTTAACAAGGGCAGAAAGCAAATCGCTAAACCATGAAATCAAAGCGTTCAAAAGCTTGATGGAGAGTAATATTACCTGATTTACAGACCTCATAGAGAAATTTATCAACTGACCTACTCTTAGCATGTGAGACATTTGAAGTTGTAGGGTTTTGTGGGGACGCAGCTTTTGCAAAAGAAGAAGAAAGTGAGATTTTCAAAACCATTGGGGATGGACGAGAAAGTCTTCCTTAGATGCATCACGTGACTTAACGAGACTAACGGGTCTGGCTACAATACTGCTGACGTATGGGTGCAGCAGTTACTGTAGCAAAACTGTGTAGAGGATAGGCCGATGGATGACATTTGGCAGCAATCTTGAGAAACAGACAAGCAATATGAATCGTCTACAACCGGCTACAACCGGTTTCATTGACCAGCTCCCTTCCCGCCCAATATGTACAGTGATCCCGCCCAAAATATAATAATATTATAACAATCAGCTATAGGCATGTAAGACTCGTAAACAGCAAATAAGAACCATAAACCAGCGTATAAAAGTAGTAAACGTTATGACTTTAGCCGAAAAAAAATTACTGTTCACATAATAAGGACATAACTAAAATAGCTTAAACTAGGGGTGACAATTTTTTACACGACCCGTGAACACGACACGAACACGATACGAATACGTTAAACGATTAATAAATGGGTCGGGTTAGTGTTGAAGGTGTTCAACACGCCAACCCGTTTAATGACACGAATAGTTAAATATATTTTGTACATTCTTAATATGTAAATTCATTCAATGATATAAATTATTACCTACTTACAATATATATATTATAAAATTGAAATTTTTATACTATAAAATAAATTAATTTATAAAATAATAAATTATGATGATTTTAATAATATTTTATACTAACAATGGTTTATATTCTAAAAATAATTTTAATTGATTTAAATATAGAGAATATAATATATTATGTATAACTAAGTTAAATAATTAAGTAAATTATGCGAATTAAATATGACACGATTACGACACGTGGGTAACACGTTTAATAATTGGGTGGGTTTGGGTTTCATGTTTTGACACGAATAATTAAATAGGTCGACACGACACGACACGATTGCCACCCCTAGCTGAAACACGTAATCGTGTGTGCAAAAACTGATCATTTACATGTAAAATTTGGTAAATGACTTATGAAAAGACGCAAGGGGCACTATTATGTTTAGTAAATTTTAAACCTAAATTACTGTTTAAATTTGTAAAAATGACCAATTCTATATAATGTAAAAAATCGTAATGTATAAATAAGCGCAATATACTAACATATAAAAATCATAAATTAAAATAAAAAAGTCGTAATTGAATGTTACTATTCACATGATGGGGGACAAAACTAAAATTTCTAATAACTGCAAATGAGTGTATAAAAATAGTAAACGAGGTAGTAAAAATCAAAAACAAATTAAAAGAAGTTGTAAATTCACTATTCTATTTGACCTTTTAGAAGGGAAAATCACTGTTTTATTTTGTAAAAATAGCCCTTAACACAATCTTGTAAAACTTGTAAACAATAAATAAAAATGGTAAATGTTATGGCCATAACGAAATTGGGCCTCAATTATTTTTTATACAGTAAGCCCATTACTGAAGCCCAATATTCGGGCCCATTGTCTAGGTCCCACAATGACCCATCCTGGCAACTGTTATGGCCATAACGAAATTGGGCCTCAATTATTTTTTATACAGTAAGCCCATTACTGAAGCCCAATATTCGGGCCCATTGTCTGGGTCCCACAATGACCTATCCGGGCTCAATTATTTTTAATACAGTAAGCCCATTACTGAAGCTTATTATTTGGGCCCATTGTCTGGGTCCCACAATGACCCATCCTGGCTCAATTATTTCTAATACAGTAAGCCCATTACTGAAGCCCATTATTTGGGCCCATTATCTGGGTCCCACAATGGCCCATCCTGACTCCTATATAAACTCTCCGAATTATTGCTCAAGGTATGCACACTTTTCTGAACTCATTCTCTCTCTAAATTTCCTTTGCTTTTGAGAACTTCTCTCTCTAGGAAATTCTCCCAGAAAATTCCGGAGTGCCGGAGACTGACTTGAGCATCAGAGGGTCTTCGCCGGCACCACCGCCGGCACCCCTGACTGTTTTTCTTTGCTCGCAGGATTGGACCCGACGTACAACCCGAGCTCCGACCCGCTTCCCGGTCGTCCGGAAATCGTGCATCAACAGTTGGCGCCGTCTGTGGGAAATGACAATTCAAGCCTCTTTAGTTGTTGCTCCCATCCAAACGTACTCAAACACACCATGAGTCACGAATCCCAACACTCAACCTCCCTAGAGGTTGACGAAGAAATCGAGGTCGAAGCGCCTCCCCGACGCCGAAGGGTAGTTGACACAGGGAGAGCTTTAGTGATATCCTCTGGGGTGGAGCCTAACCTCAGGCAACCCCGACTTCCACTCAGAAGACCGAGGAAGGGCAAGACGAATCGATTAACTACCATGGAACATACCATGCGAAATTTCAGCGAACAAATGAATCGTATGGTGACTATGTTCAACCAAGCATTTGGACAAAGTGCTCAACAGGCTGCAAACACTGCTGGGAATAACCCAATTAGTGCCATGGTAGTACCTAATGTCCAGACGGATGTTGGTGGGCGTCCTGATTTAGTCGCCCAGACTACTGGATTGCCTCGCCATCAGGTCATTCAACCGAATCTTCCCCATCCTATTGCTCAAGGAGGGGATGGTCGCCCAAGAAATCCCTCTCCCTCTCACATCATATCTGAGCAACAATTAGCAACAGTAGACCTTCGACACTCTCTTAACAAGAAGCGTCATACAAGCGTTGAGCAGGGACCAAGGGGCAGTAATGTTGATCAGCCAGCCTATTCTTATCATGGTCCTTACGCTCCAGGGGGTAATTATCAGTTAAAAAGAAATCGCCCCAGCTCACCACCTAGGGTTAAGAATCATCGCCCAGATGTTGTCCCAATGGATATCTCAGAGGAGGAAACATCAGATAATCATTATGTAGAGTTCAAGCGAGAAATGGATGAAAAAATCCATAAACTGGAGAAGTTGATTAAGCGTTCAGGAGGAGAAGAGGATGGTCGTCCACAATGGGAATCACCCTTTGCTGAAGATATCCTTAGGGAAAGATACCCGTACAGATTTCGGATGCCGCAACTTGAGCTTTACCAAGGGACGACGGACCCCCGAGAGCATTTAGACTCTTTTATTTCTCATATGGAGATATAAGGGGTCTTAGGGGGAATCATGTGTAGAACTTTTTCCCTTACCCTTGGAGGATCAGCTAAGCAATGGTATAGAAGGTTACCAGCCGCATCCATCTCCAGCTTTGATGAGCTTGCTCGTAGTTTCCTCACGCACTTTAGCAATATGAAGACAAGAAGTCGACCAGCACAGAGCCTTCTGTCAATCAAGCAGGGTCGTAATGAATCCCTTCGTGCGTTTGTGGACAGATATCAGCGGGAGGTTGCCCGAGTGGATCTATTTAATGATGGTTACGCTATGCAAGGTTTGGTTCAAGGAATCAGAGGGAAGCTCCCTCTAGCATGGGAATTCTCTGTTAACCTCCCACGCACATACCAAGAAGCATTAGCAAGGATCTCTAGCCATGCTGATGCAGAGGAAATTTTTCAAGCAAATTACCCTGGACAGACTCCGGTGATACCTAATTCCTCACGTGCAGATAGGCGACCATATGATAATCATAGAAAAGAACCTCATGATAGAAATCGAAGGTCGATTCCGGATCGACGCTCTGATCGCTTCTTGTTGCAAGGGTCATCCACCCAACCCCGCCAAGAGCATCATGATCGACCTCAGGAGGAACACCGTGCTTTCACGTTACTTAACATACCACAGCAGGATATCTTGAAGGAAATCAAAGATAAAGGCCTACTGAAAGAACCTGCCCCCTTACGGTCGGATCCAAAAGCAAGAGATAAGAGAAAGTTTTGTCATTTTCACCGGGCTCATGGTCATAACACTGCAGATTGCTTTGAACTGAGGAGACAGATCGAGGGTCTTATCAAGGATGGCCAGCTACAAGAATACATTTATCGGCCCCCTGAACCATCAAACAAGAATGACAAAGGGAAGGAACCATTAGAAGAAGTAGCCACAATTTTTGGGGGAATAGTGGCTGGTCCGAGTTCCCAAGCCCGGAGGCATCTAGCCAGGCAAGCAAGATATGATCTCCCTCGCTACGAAGTCAACTTGACAGCCTCCTCCACCAATGTTGAAAATCACGGTGTTATCTCTTTTTCATCTCAAGATATGCAGGGTATCCATCATCCTCATTGTGATGCCTTGGTCCTCACAGTAATAGTGGCCAATAAAAGGCTACGGAGAGTCTTGATTGACAACGGGAGCTCAGCTGACATTATGTCGTTGGATGCATTTGATCGATTGGGTCTTAACCGAAAAGATATGAGAGGCATCCAAACTTCGCTGATAGGTTTTGCTGGAGGAAAAGTTATTCCCAAAGGAGTAATTTCGTTACTAGTGACCTTGGGAGAAGGTTCCCTACAGACAACCAAGATGGTGAACTTTCTCGTGGTAGATCATCCGGGTGTTTATAACGCTATTCTTAGACGGCCATCACTTTACGACTTCAAGGCCGTAATAGGTGTCTATCATCATGTCCTAAAATTCCCAACACCCGCCGGGATAGGAGAAGTTAGAGGTGAACAACGAACTTCTCGAGAGTGCTACAACATGGCTTTTAAAGAGAAGGCACATAAGCTATTGATAATTCAAGGAGAACCTTCCGTGGGCGTAAGCTAAGTGGGCAAGTATTACGAAGTACTCGAGATCCCACTGATGGAGCATTGGGGCCCAACTGGGAGGGTCCTTATCAAGTCAAGGCAGTCATCCGACCAGGCACCTACAGACTGGTCACCATGGATGGGAGGTTGCTCCGTCATCCATGGAGTATTGAGCACTCAAAGAAGTACTACCCGTAATCTCTTTGTATATGCAACTCCTTCCAGGAACTTATGCACATGTAACAACTCCCATAAGGGGACCAATAAAGAGATTACTAATAAAATGTTCAGTTTATTGTTTTTCAAATCGTACATCTTTAAAGCTCATGTATGATCGAGTTGCAAGGAGATGGAAAGAGTAAAAGAATACACCACCAGAAAGAAAAAATTCTTAGAGTTCTTATTATTTCAAAATTGGTTGAGGAGTGCCATACATATAGTCCAAGTAAGGACAAATCCTCACCTATAACATTGAACCGAAAGCAAAAACAATAAAAGGTAAAGTCAATTCCAACTATCTCTAAGAAGTGGCCTCATCATCTCCTTCTTCGTCTGAAGAAGATGAGGTAGAGTCGCCTTGCTTGGCCTCCCAGGCTGCTGTGTCCAATGTCGACTCGTAATCCTCATCTTTAAGGATGAGGCGGTGGAATTGCTCAGGATCAGAGTTCGCTGTCGGGATAGACTCTGCCACCAAGTTTAACTCTTCAGCTATGGGAGACTGATCAATCTTTGGGTAGCGGTCATGGAACCATTTACGCACCCCATTGACTCCATCAATATAGAAGCATTCCATAGCTTGCTGGTAGATACGACCCCTACGGAAGCGAGCAACTGCTTTGTCAATTCTACTTTGCTCAGCAACAGCCCTCTCCCGAAGCTCTTGGCAAAAATCATTGGCCCTTTTATGCTGGATAACTGCCTCCTTCTTGGCTTCGGACAAGTCTGCTTTCATTCTGCCCATCTGTTCCTTCATCTCTGCCATCTTTCTTTCCGTTTCAGTTAAGTTGTCGAGGCAGACCAGATGTTTTGCCTTCCAGTCGTCAACCTCAGAAGTGAGATGGTTAACTTCCTTGAGGAGGTTGCTGTTGGTAGACTCTCCTTGAGCTAAGGGTCATATCGCCTACAGAAAGAAAGGTAAAGAGAGGAAAGGAGATAAGGCATGACTTTCAAAAGTATAAAAGAAAAAAAAAAAAGAAAGGGTCTTAGTAAAACCCAACCTGAAGTATGATGCCCATCCCGACAGCAATCGCATCGAAGTATGTGAGTTTTACATTCTCTGGAAAGACATTGGTAGGCATGAGACGTGCAGCACTTTGAGACAATTCACAAAGGTAGTCCCCACATGGTGAGCCACTTTGAAAGCCCGTACTGTCAAAGGTAAAACGCTTGGGTAGTTGAGAGGCTGAGGGTAACTTGCTTCCAGTAGGCTTCGAGGCTGCCACTTCATCCGCAGGCTGAACGGAGGTTGACCTATCAGGGACCGACTTCCGTACGGGAACCTCTTTGTGACCACTAGCTCTCCTCTTCGAAGGTCCAAGAGTTGGAGGACTTCCGCTCCGTTTCTTCTGGGAAGAACCAGGCCTGTCATGAGTGAAGGGCTTAAGCGGCATCTTGGCTACAAGTTGAGCAAATTGCTTCTTGGTAGGATGTAAAGGAAATAGTCCTGCGCAAAAATAAAACTGGTAAGACAACAAGCACATGCTTGATGAAGTAAGATCAGAAAGGAATGATCAAGCTTACCTCCCTGAGGAATTGGAGGTGATAAGCCAAGACGGACCAATTGCTCCCGATCAGTGAGGCTATTCACGTTCTTCGAGTCCACGGGTAACCTGAGTACCACTTGCAAGTCGTCTCTCTCTTTCTGATATAACAGCGGGCGTTTGGTCCAAGAAGCTGCAATAAAAACAGAAGAGAATGTTAGTTGATCAATAGTTGTCATAATAAAGACGGATAGGGTGTCATTATAATAGGGTACCACAAGGACCAAAACGCCTCCTGATCCTCAACTTCTCCCCCTTGGGACGAGCACCTTCTTGATACTTCCAACTGCCACCACACCAGAATTGTTTATACTTCCATTCTTTCACATGGGAGGGGATGCCAAAAAGGCGGTTGGGGTCATCCGTATTCCCTCGCTGGGATATATAATAGTAACCCGTCTTCTCTCCATTCGGTGGGTGAATGGCAAAAATGTACTTAACGTGGTTGGTGGTAGGATCACCAAGGCCTGCGCTCCTGAATAAACTTTGAAAAGCTATCAGAAGTCTCCAACCATTGGCCGACAGTTGGGTAGGGGCAATGCCCATAGCATCGAGCATATGACGAACATAGTTATCGAAAGGCACCCGGAGACCAACTCTCAATAACTCTAGGCTTAAACCAATGACACCTCGTGGTGGCCTACTCCACCAATCGCCTTTCCTTGGAAGAAATAGGATGACTGAAGTCGGGATAAGGAAATGGGCTCTATATATTTTTAATCGATCATCTGGGAGTTGATTATCAATATGGTCGGCCTCCCACCACTTTTCAACCTCTGACTCACTATCTGAGGTAGCAGAGGACGACCAGTCACTCTCCCCCTCAGTATCTACCACCTTGTGGTTAACAGAATTCTGCCCTAGCTCACGATCCTGACCGAAGAAGTTTTGGTAAAACTCATTTACTTCTTTACGGTTGGTCACAGGATCCTTATCCCTTGAAGACTGGGTTTGATGACTCGACTCCCCCCGTAGCACTTTCACAGTGGTTTTAACTCTAGCCATCTGCACAGTCAAAGAGGGGTCGTTAGTCATCAAACCAAGTCTACTGAGGGAAGGAAGAAATGAAAAAAAAAATGCTGGGGGAATGTATTGAAAGTTTTCCAAAATAGCTCTCGAAAAATACTTTGTAAATACTTTGAAAATTTGCGGAAACGCCCCCGCGAATAAAAAATCAAAGTTTGAAAATTCGTGAAAACACCCTCACAAATAAAAATTAAAGTTTGAAATTTCGCGGAAACACTCCCGCGAATAAAAAATCAAAGTTTGAAAAATAGCGAAAACACCCCCGTGATTTTTAAATCAAAGTTTGAAATTTCGCGAAAACACCCCCCCGAATTAAAATCAAGGTCTGAAAATTCACAAAAACACCCCCGCAAATTAAAATCAAGGTTTGAAATTTCGTGGAAACACCCCCGCGAATTAAAATCAAGGTTTGAAAATTCGCGGAAACACCTCCGCGATTTTAAATCAAAAGTTTGAAATTTCGCAGAAACACACCCACGATTTTAAATAAAAGTTTCGAAATTTTGCAGGAACACCCCCACAGTTAAAAAAATGAAATTCCAAAAATTACTGAAACGCCCCCGTATTAACTCGAATTTCTTCGGAGGGGTCCCTGCACGCTGCGTAAACGCTGCATGCCGCATGCAGCGAAGCCCCCACCTCGAGGGCTCGCCGCCCCCGCGTGCCCAACACCACGGGAGCTCGCCCCCGCGCACCAAGGGACTCGGGAGCTCGCCCCCGCGCACCAGCGCCTCGCAAGCTCGCCCCAGCCATGCAGCGCCCGCGCACGCAACGTCCAGCACCCATGCGAGCTCGCCCTGCACGCATAAGGGCCTCGCGGGAATGTGCCCGCTCGCCCAGGCCCTCGCCTGCACGCCCAGGGCTTCGCGGAATCACTCCCGCGTGCCCAGGGCCTCGCAAGGCTGCGCCTGCGTGCCCAGGACCTCGCGAAGACGTGCCCGCGTGCCCAGGCCCTCGCCTGCTCGCCCTTGCGCACACAAGGGCCTCGCAGGATCGATCCCGGCGCCCAAGGCCTCGCCTGCACGCCCAGGGCTTGGCGGAGTCACTCCCGCGCACCAGGGCCCTCGCGGGACCGCGCTCGTGCGCCCAGGGCCTCGCAGCAACGTGCCCGCACGCCCAGGCCTTAGCCTGCAAGCCCAGGGCATCGCAGGATCACTCCCGCGCGCCCAGGGCCTCGCGAGGCCACGCCCGCGCGCCCAGGACCTCGCAAGGTCGCCTTGCGCACGCAAGGGCCTCGCAGGATCTCTCCCGCGCGCCCAGGACTTCGTGCGGTCGTCCTACATGCATAGCCGCTCGCCCACGCGAACATGCTGTGCACGTCGCTCGCCCATGCGGGCTGATTCTCCTACACACATTCTCACTTTCCCTCCTTCACACCCAAACACACACTCATGTTTCTTCTTCTTTCACACACGAACCCGCGAGGGAAAACACATACAAACGTTTGCATATTCTCACACAAATCACGTACACACACATAGGGCATAATCCGTACAGAATTTTTGCATTGAAAAAAAATAGACAAGACAATAATAACCACAAAAATTAAACCTAATCCGTGCATTCCGAAGTATACGCAAGAAAGAAATACTTACTTGTGGTGGCTAGAGAATTCTTCCTCGAATTGAAGAGTTCTGCTTGCTGGGGTCACTTGCACTGCTTGCCTCCAGGGTGCTCTCTCCTATCTTTGAGTAAACCCTACTCCCCAGCACTTGTATCCTATATAGGGCACCAATTTAGGGGTTTAAGCCACACTAAGCATGTATGTGTAGTGAATTGCATCTTTGGGCCGGCCTCCTAATACATTTAATTTATAGCGCAGAATGGTTAAATAGTCCCTACGCCGATCCATTGGTCGACTTGGGCCTGGGGGGACTACTGTTATGGCCATAACGAAATTGGGCCTCAATTATTTTTTATACAGTAAGCCCATTACTGAAGCCCAATATTCGGGCCCATTGTCTGGGTCCCACAATGACCCATCCTGGCAACTGTTATGGCCATAACGAAATTGGGCCTCAATTATTTTTTATACAGTAAGCCCATTACTGAAGCCCAATATTCGGGCCCATTATCTGGGTCCCACAATGACCCATCCTGACTCAATTATTTTTAATACAGTAAGCCAATTACTGAAGCCCATTATTTGGGTCCATTGTCTGGGTCCCACAATGACCCATCCTGGCTCAATTATTTCTAATACAGTAAGCCCATTATTGAAGCCCATTATTTGGACCCATTATCTGGGTCCCACAATGGCCCATCCTGACTCCTATATAAACCCTCCGAATTATTGCTCAAGGTATGCACACTTTTCTGAACTCATTCTCTCTCTAAATTTCCTTTGCTTTTGAGAACTTCTCTTTCTAGGAAATTCTCCCAGAAAATTCCGGAGTGCCGGAGACTGACTTGAGCGTCGGAGGGTCTTCGCCGGCACCACTGCCGGCACCCCTGACTGTTTTTCTTTGCTCACAGGATTAGACCCGACGTACAACCCGAGCTCCGACCCGCTTCCCGGTCGTCCGGAAATCGTGCATCAAGAGTAAATAAACTTATAAAATTCGCAAACAGCAAATAAAAAGTAGAAAAAAACAATACTGTTCATAAAAACCAAAATTTTAATAAACGTAAATAAATGTGTTACAATAGTTAAATTTTCTGTAAAAGTCGTAAATGTTCTATTTTGTTTCATCGTTAAAATACCAAAATAACTGTACATATTTGCCAAAAATGCTCTGCCGCATTACGGTGAAAAAGTCATAAAGAACAAATGAAACTCGTAATTAAATGCGTAAAAATTGTTAACCTGGAATAAAAATACGTAAACTAAGTTACTGTTTTAACAAAGGTACAAAACAAAAAATTTCCGAAAGACGTAATAAGTGTGTAACATTCGTACAGTTGCGTGTAAAACTCGTAAACGGCACGTACGCAGTCGTATATGGTTTATTCCGTTGATTGCTTTTATAGCCAAAATCACTATTTATATTTGCCAAAATGACGAAAATGACCTCGAACTATTCATTCCTTATAATTTTTGTAAACACAAATAAAAGTTGTAGATCCCGTAATTCCCTTCCCACATCTGGAATTTAACCGTAACCCGAACCACTGGCTAGCAGCCACCAACCTTCTCTGTTGATTCATTTCAAGCCTTTTAATGGAAACCAACGCATTCACCCATATTTTTGGATGCTCCCTACCAGCACCGGTTCTTTGATATGTTTATTTATATGTTTTGCAGTGTTTTATATGGGTGTTCAATTGGGATTTGCAATGGAGTTTTTTGGAGATTTCACGATTGCCTGTTCCTTTGCAATTTTAACAGTGGGTCTTTGGGTTTCTGGAGGTAATCCAAGGTTATTTCGCCTCCACTCCACCGTCTTTCGCTCTCTTGGCTGCCTCCATTCTCGTCTGTCACGGCTACCTTCACTGGCCCTCCTCTCTCTGTCATTTTGTAAGTATAAATTGGCCACCTCCGCTCCCGACCCACTGTCATGCTATCCCCCTTAAGATGTCAGCTTATATTTTATATATTGGGCTTCATGTGGGTTGCATTAATATCATTCATTGCTCAATTTGTTCTTTACGAAATTGATTGGAAAAAGATGATAAATTTAGTTCTTTATTGGAAAAAAGAAACCTTAACTTTGAACTCACTGACATAATCAACATGAATGACTTCCTTACGGTATTGTTTTATTTTTTTTCGTTCTATTACTTTATGGGTATTTGTGATTATAAGGTGTAAGCTTTAGTTTGTTAATTTGGATTATTGACCTGCAATTTTATTTTTTCCTTTTTTTTTGGTTAAATATTGTTTTAGTTGGTTTTTACCTCAGTTAGATGTTGAATTTGTATACTTGATTTCAATTCTGGGGCTTGAAGCTGGAATTATGAAAACGTAATTTGCCTTTGTTTTGGTTTCTTAAAGTTTGAAATTCGTTTAAACGGAAAAGCAAAGTTGTTGTATTAGGCTTTGATGTCTGGAGATGTTACAAATTTCCCCGGATCTCAATAGAGCATGTTTTAATCGAGTAATGACATGACATCTTTAGATTGCATATTCAATTTTTTGTTCTTCAAATAAATCCCCTGAAACCTTGAGAGGCTTTCTTTTTTCTTTATTTATTTTTCTTTTTACTTGAATAGGTCTATGAATGCATTCATTTTTTTTTTTTTAATGTTATGTGCATTGATCAGTGTTTGTTCTAGTATAGGCCTTGCGCATTGTTAGATATCATTTTGAGTTTCTTACGTTGCCTTTTATCTTGTGTTATTTTGCTTTGTTTTAGGATTCATTCGTTGGCGATGTCAAAGTCCAGCCTTCCAGAGATAATAATTATATTGAAATGTTAATGAGAGTTACAAGGAGTAACTCTGATATGGGTATAGAGGCTTTCAATAAGCAGAGTTCATTGTCATGAATTTAATTTATTATTCTTTAGGTTGCAAAATTCTCATAAATGAGATTTTCACAAATTCCAACTGGTTGCAAAAGAATGGAGAAAGATGTAGGTGAAGTGGGAAAGATTGCACGGAGTGTCAAAGCAAAACTAAAAGCCATAAATGAAGAGGCACTATGATACTCATTGTATTGACATCCCGTATTCTGTGAATACCTTGTCCTTTAAAGATTATGGGCTGTTTCTCTGTTACTAATCATCAGAATTCGGGCAATCTACAGAAACCTAGATGTGAAAAGGGAACAACTGTTGACAAATTAAGGCTGAATGTTACGAAGTGCGTTGTGGCAAATTTATATTTATTTAATACTACTAAAATTAACTTTAGATAGCTGAAGTATAAATTTTTTTTGTTTCGAATTGCAGTGCCTTGACAAAGAAGTTCAAGGAACTAATTACACAGTTCCAGGTAGATTGATGTATTATGCTTCTCATTTTTTTTGCAGTCAATATCTTCTTTGTCTTACTTATTCAGTTATTTTGTGTCAGACAGTAGGACAAAGGCACCAAGATGAGTATCATGATGTTGTGGAGAGAAGGGTCATTAGAGGTTTCATTACTCTGCGTTAAAATTGACAGCAAAGTGGAGAAGCTTTATAAAATTCTAAGTATATATATTTATCTTCTGTAAGTTTGAGATGGAATTTCTATTCGCTGCACTTTGTATTTTGATATTTATGGTTGAACACTTACTGGAACCTTGACTGAAACGACCTTCAACTATGTTTGATGCACTACAATTTCTGTTTTGTTGTTGTTCATTGTTGCTTTCATGTATTGTAGACTTAAACAAATTTAGTGGCACAGTTTTTATTGTAGACTTAAATAAATTTAAACAGATGGCTATTATTCATAATAAACAAGAATTGATTCATGTTATGGAATTAGGAAAGATGTTATCTTTGTATTGCTGTTTCTTTAGATTAATTTTTCTATTGATAAATTAACATTAATCAGTATGAAAGTGAACTGTAGCAAAGTCAATACCATGGATTTGATTATTTGCAATCATATTAATTCCCAAAAGCATTATCTACATCATATTATTCTCACTACTCCAATAATGACATCATGTATCGTAATATCTCTATTCATCAAGTCCCGGTTGGGTGGATTGCTAAGAATCGAGAGAGATATATCATTCCACAATGTAACAATTAGCTTGAGATAATTAGTCCGTTGGCTTATGACACAGCGAGAACTGAATGGAGCAAATGCTAGTCAATATCCAAAGGCACTAATCTCATAGGTTTGGCAACAAGATAGGCACCAACCGGAGGAGCGGCTCTTAGTGCCTATGGTCCACCACAAATCCGGTAGACAAGCGAAGCATTCAAATTTGCAAGATTAGCATGTGGGGAGAGAGATTGTTGGTGAGCCTATAAAAGCATTCGTCAAGGAAAATAACATTGGAAATATGAACACAAATTTCTAGAAATGGCAACAAGTCTATGTAAATAAAGCACTTATAGAAACTTAAAACAAAAGAAAAGGTATATAAAAGAATCCATGCTTCATGTCGATACTTGCTCAATCGGGGGGATATTACAAGGAGATTCACTTAACAATCAACTGAAGATCAGATTAAACTTAGTTGGAATGTGATAGGTGTCTATTTATGTATTACTTTCATATCAATTCATCCATGTTTCTTTGCTATATCCCTTGGTATTTTTATGTTTTTGTGTGGTTTTGATGTTTGTAGGAGTTTTGGAGCAACTTGCACAAAAATGGAGTAAAACCCTTCATTTTTACTTCTGCTAATCAACCATCTTCTCGGATTTAATTGTATTGATATACAATGAACCCGATGACATATCATATACCGTTGAAAAGCTCTCGAAGTCTACTTTTTGGAGAAATTTACGGTTTATGAATCCATTCAGTGTACCGAAAGTTGTAATCAAAACAGTGTGAGAAGTGTAGAAATGTAATTCCACACATCACTGTAGCATGTATAATACGGACACTGTAGCACGTTACTGTAGCAGAGTATTTAAACACATTTTAGGGTTTTATTTTCATAACTTGAAGAGGGGAGAACGTGGTGGAGGCTGCAGCTCTGGAATTCTTTCATCTCTTGGAGTTCTTGAAGGAGAAAGGAAGCTTGGAAAGAGGAAGAACTACAATCCAAAGAGAATTACATCAAATTTGCTAAGTTTTTCCCTTCCCTTTCATTTTCTGGAATGTCTCCATGTTGTATTGTATTTACCACGTTCTTAAACATGTGTAACTGAATCTGAATTGGTTGAGGGTGATTTCAAAGCCCCTGATATGGTTTTTGTAAGTTGATTGTGCAAGAAGTTGTTATCCAATTCTCTAATTGAAGTTGCTTGTATTTTCCCATGTCTAATGCTTATGATTGCTTGCTGGATTGTATTTGGGTGGCCAACTGAATATAATCTGGATATTGTCTATTGCTAGACTAGAAATCTTGATCCGTAATTGTCTTGAATTTCTAATCATTAGTAGCAAAATTGTGATCAGAGATTGCAATTGGAGAATACAACCTAAGTTAACTAATCCGAGCTTGTGTGTTTATTGCTTAGATCAACCTATCTTTCTTATCGTAATGCATCCATTGAATTAAATTTAGAGAGCTTGTTCTAGGTTGTTTAATGGATAGAGATTAAATAAAGAGCCTGTTTTATTTAACAACAAAGTAAGGAAAGATTGGGATAACAGAGCTTGTTGTTATCTACGGTTGATAATTTCAATGGTGTAATTGGATGACAATTCTACAATTAATTCGCAAATCCATATCTTGTGGCAGAGAAGGATCCCTTAACCAGGTTTCTCTCATTGATTTTTCAATCAAATTAAATTTGCATTGTGTTATTCTTTACTTGCATTAATATTTCATTTAGTTAATCAATCAACAAAACCCCCCTCATTTAGTTTATTGTTGCTTTCGAATAACAAATTCAATTAGAATCAATCCTCGTGGGAACGATATCTTACTCATCACTTTATTACTTGTGCGACTAGTATACTTGCTAGTTTCGAAAGCATCAAGTTTTTGGCGCCGTTGCCAGGGAATGATTTTCTAATCGATTTGTTATTTTGTTTTCATTGTTGATTCATATTTTTGTTTGTTTTTGTTTTTTGATTGTTTGTGTTTAGCCAACATGGCAGTAAACTTCCATCAATTCAGTAGCGGATTTGAGCCACAAGTACCATGGAGAGTAAATGAGGTAAGCACTCCGAACATAACAACAACTTTCTGAGCTAACCTCTCTTGTGGAAAACATGGCTGTAGGAGATATGCAAAAATCTTATGAATGTGGGATATATTCTACGATGGAGCATCCAATCGACATGTATCCAACTTTACAAGAAGAATATATGGAACAAGCCAAGCCATGGGTGGATTTCCAGGACAAACGAGGCAATGGTATGATCCTTTCTCTAGCACTTACAATGCTGGATGGGAAGATCAACATAATTTCAGTTACTGGAATCATCAACCAATCACTCCAAATGTGATACCAAATCGGCCACAAGGTTTCAATCAACCTAGAGTGCAGCAACCTTTTCAAATGCAACCACCACCAATGCCACATCCAGCACAGCAACCAGCTTCACAAAACTCAGGTATGTCTCTCCAGGACATTGTTAATGCACTTTCCACTAACACAATGCAATTCCAGCAGGAAACTGGGGCAAGTATCCAAAACCTGGCAAATCAAATGGGACAATTGGCCACTAGCATGAGCAAATTCGAGGGCCAATGCTCAGAGAAAAAATCTTCTCAAACGGTGATCAATCCAAGAGAGAATGCTTGTGCGATAACTTTGCGAAGTGGAGAGCAAATTCGAAATGGAGAGCAAATGGAAACTGGGGCAAGTATCCAAAACCTGGCAAAGAAATCACAAACTGATGAAGGAGATGACACCACTTCCACCATGAACAACACATCATCTTCTAAGGTAGATCTCAAAACTCAAATTCCTTCTTATGTTACTCCTCCACCATTTCCTAGCAGATTTGCAAAATCAAAGAAGGAGGAACAAGAACAAGAAATCCTGGAAACTTCACACAAAATCGAGGTAAATATATCACTTCTGGATGCTATCGAGCAAGTACCTCGTTGTACAAAATTTCTCAAGGAGTTATGCACCAAACAAGAGAAAGTGAAGGGAAATGAGAATGTAAGTGTGGGGGAAAATGTTTCAGCTGTATTGCAAAGAAAAAATTCCTCCAAAATGCAAAGATCCAGGTACGTCCACCATCCCATACACCATTGGTAATACCAAGTTTGAAAGAGCTATATTAGATTTAGGAGCATCTATTAATGTCATGCCATATTCTATTTATGCTTCTTTAAATCTTGGACCTTTTGCGAAAAATGGTATTACCATTCAGTTTGCTGATCATTTTAATGCATATCGCAAAAGAGTTGTGGAAGATGTGCTTGTGCAGGTGAATCAATTGGTTTTCCAGCAGACTTCTATGTCCTTAAAATAGAGGATGAGACATCTCCTAATCCAACACCGATTCTTTTAGGGAGTCCATTCTCGAAAACTGCTGGAATCACGATTGATGATCATTATGGCACTTTCACCATGGAGTTTGATGGCAAAGTGATCCGTTTCAGTATTTTTGAGGCAATGAGTAAGCACATAGGGACAGGAAATTCCAAAGAACCAAGAAGGTTGATACAAGTGTCCAAAGAAATGGAGAAAGCTATGGCATGCTTAGATGAGACTATAGCTATAATCACAAACAGGTATGATGTTTCGTACATTGAATTGCCTTTATCTAATGAGAAACTTCTTCCTTCTGTGATGAAAGCCAATACCTTGGAGCTTAAGCTACTTCCAGATTATTTGAGGCATGTGTTTTCGGGTAACAAAGATCCTTTGCTAGTTACAATAGAAATGGCCTTGCACCACTACAAGAAGAGAAACGCGTCCGAGTATTTAGAGTTCACAAAACAGCTATTAAGGGGACAATTGCTAACATCCAAGGCCCAGCCATATGCTTACACCATTTCTTGTTGGAAGAAAGATCCAAGCCCACTAGAGAAGCACAGCGGAGATTGGATCCTCCCATGATGGAACCAACGTCGGGCTGAGGACGTTAAACCAAGCGCTTATTGGGAGGCAACCCAATGTTTTTAAAAAAATAAATAAAGAAAGAAAAGAAAAATAAAATAAGGTAATAATGATCGATTTTTATGTCTCGAGGAGATTCCTTTCATAGGCCATCAAATTGATCAGGTTTTATCTCTCTTTGCCATCTGTCTTATTTGTTTTTATATTTTTTTACTTGTTTTTACTTTTGTTTGCTATTGTATTGTTATCTCTTTTATGTGTCTTTAGTTTCGTTTCTACTCTTTTCTTTTCCTTCCTTTGTTTAATTTGATTATTTCGTACTTCGAATTCATTTGTGCAACAGCTTGAGGAAACACCGAAACAAGAATTGAAGCCATTGCTTGAAGGTTTGAAGCGTGCATATCTTGGAGAAGAATAGACTCAAACGGATTAATGGTAATATCTTTCTTTTTCTCCTCTTCAATGGATGCCGATATCTTTCTGTCGAACCTTCGTAAATATTTCCCTTCACTTCCTCAAAATGCTGTGTTTAAAATTTATAAAGTACGATGACTAGACTTTGGACATTGATGCTCTTAAATGTGCCTGCTGATATCCGATGGCTTATCGAAGCCAAGGTGAGATTCTCCGGTGAGCCGGACATTAATCTCGCAAAATACATGCCTGGTCTAGGAAAGAGCTACTACGCCAAGAGGCGAAGAGCCAAAAGGTTACAAGTATGTTATAAATGTGCTAGATGGAATTGTAACCAGACTTGTCGTTCATTAGGTTTTGTGTCCAAGAATAGAGAAGATAAACTATCATTTATTAAGAATGGTCTAAGTAATGAGTCGCTGGATAATGTTTTATTAACTCTTGAGTCACATTCTTGGGGACTTGTTCAGCGTGAATTGCTTAATCTATGGACACAATTTCGTGATGAATTGCAGTGTTATAGTCTAGGGAATCTGACTAAAAACGACCCTGTTTGCCAGTTTATAAGAAAACTGGATGGGAAGCACATCCCCGACTCATAGAAGGCGTTTCAGCCGTTACTGGACGTAAAACCAGAGGAAGATGTGAGCCACAATCACAAATACTTGTATATTTGAATGTGTGTTGTTGTTGTCGAATTTTATTTCTTTCTTGTTTCGTTTGATCTGATTATCAATTTTGTTTTTGTGTGTTGTTGTCGAATTTTTTTTTTTTGTTTCGTTTGATATGATTATCAATATTGTTTTTGTGTTGTTGTTGTTTGTTGTTTTGTTTGTTTTAATTTCAAGTTTTCTTTTTGACAAACCATATGACTACCCTATGGCATAAGTACACGTGGGAGACAAGAGTGTAGGTTATGTCAACCTCCACCGAAAGTATATCTCTACTTTTCATACTTCACGTGGGAGACAAGTGTGGGGGTTTTGTCAACCCCCGCCGAAAGTGTATCTCCATTTTCCATGCTTCACGTGGGAGACAAGTGTGTAGGTTTTGTCCAACCTCACCAAAAGCATATCTCATTTTTTCAAATCTTGGGGTGATAAATCTGCATCGAGCAACCCCCACCGAAATTATGTCCCATGTGTCAAATTTGAGAGTTTTACGTGTGTATATATCCATTCTGCATATTCTGAAATGTCATTTTATAACCTATCTTGCACTTGAATCACATAATACCTAACGTACATCATTGTCTTACACAAGTTTAGAGCACTTTTAGGAATGGAGAAAGCACCAATTCGGCGATTCCAAAATATATGCGTATTTTGTGGATCGCAATTTGGTAAAGATGGAGAGTTTACAACAGCAGCTCTTGATCTTGGTAGGACATTAGCTGCGAGGGGTATTCATTTGATTTATGGAGGGGGTAGTCTGGGGTTAATGGGGTGTGTGTCAACAGCTGCATCCCTAGGAGGGAGCAAAGTTCTCGGCATTATCCCTAAACCATTAGCTGTACGAGATATCTAGGCAACACAATCGGGGAAGAGTTACAGGTCTCTAGTATGCATGAGCGTATTGCACATATGGTTGTTAAGTCCGATGCATTTATAGCTTTGCCGGGTGGTTATGGTACATTAGAGGAGATATTTCAAATCACCTCTTGGGCACAGCTAAACATCCATCGGAAACACATTGGTTGTTAAATGTCAATAATTTTTTTGATGGTTTGTTGTCTTTTCTTGATCAAGCAGTAGAAAAAAACTTCATCTCACAGTCAGCGAGGCAAATCCTGGTTACAGCTTCAACTGCAGGGGAGTTAATTGACAAATTACAAGAATTCGTCTATTCGCCTGATTCAACAATGGCTCGGATAGATGGGTTTGGAGAAGGCAATAAGAGGCGTAAACTGGATTTAACGCTCCATCTGTAATCTCTATCTGCTGGTTTGCTTCATTTTCGTTTGCTTTCTCTTTATTGTGTTTATTTGAGTTTTTTTTATGTCATTTCTTTTGAGTTTTTTTTGTTCAGGTTGTTTCTTTCACCCCAGGTAATATTTTCTAATCTTGGCTTTTAGAGTGGTGGCTTAAAAAAGTTCAAGTTCTCTTGAAACGCATTCTGGATTTCTTTAATCCATAATGGCTGAATAAGGAGGCTAACTTCTAAACTTTTTCGACCCATTCTAACTGACTTGTTTGTGTTTGCTGATTTGTTGTACTTTATTATTTTCTGAGTAAGTTTAGTTTTGCGTAATTTAGAGTTGTTATGTGTTTTTATCTTTATCAGTTTCGATTCAAAAAAAAAAAAACATTGTGAAAAAACCTGAGAATGGCAGAATATGGGGTTTTCTTAACTCTTGAAACGCATTCTCTCTCAATAAATCTGTAGTTTGTTTATTTCATGTTGTTTGAAGTGTCTTGTTTCTTGTTTTGTTCTTTCATAATAACGGTATGTAGGCTGGAAACCTTAGTCTGCGGGCTACTGGTCCTAAGGATTGTTGAAATATACAATCTTGACTCAGGTGTAACAACGCCACGTACCTCTTTTCTTGCATTTGGTGGGTCGATGATAAGATAATGATTGAATTAAGAATAACTCTTGGAAAATGATAAATGATGCATGGATCTGTGTGCTTGCAATGTTTATTGGTTTTCGCTTTGCTTTTGATTCCTTGCGCAACATTGAGCACTGAGCTATTATCACTGAGTTATTTGTTCACTTAGAGAAAGTTTATGTAATTTAAATGTTTCTTCAGATTTCAATGAATTCTAGAACTTGTTTGATGGTCACTCAAGGCGAAATCCTAGACTGTGCAACATTGAGGAAATGATTTAGGCCATCTTTGGACCGTTTGAGCCTTAATAGCCAACCTTGACAGAAATTGATCCCTAGTTATCCCTTTGAGCCGCTGTAAGCCTTTTTCTTTGTTAACTCACTAAAAGATTTCCTAACCTAAATGAATTTGTTCCAAACATTTTATCCCTTACCTATGAGCATGTAGATCATTCACAATTAAATTCTGAGCTATGTTCTGGTTTTGGGAAGTTAGAGGAGGTTGGGATGTGTCATGAGTAATGCAAGTGAGTTCTATTATGTTTATAAAAAAAAAGAAAAAAAAGAAAAAAAAAGCCAATCTGTACTTATCGTTCACGTACTTACACATTGAGGACAATGTGTTGTTTAAGTGTGGGGGAAGGGAAGTGTAATAAAAAAAAGAAAAAAAAGAAAAAAAAGAACAAAAGAAGAAGAATAAGGATCTATACCCTTAAGTGTTCTTAAAAAGAATGAAACAACAAAGTGTGGGGGTGTAGTTTTCTTTTGTTTTCTGCAAAAAAAGAAAAAAAAAAGAAAAAAAGAAGAAGAGTAAGAGATCTATACCCTTAAGTGTTCTTAAAAAGAATGAAACAACAAAGTGTGGGGGTGTAGTTTTTCTTTTGTTTTCTGCAAAAAAAAAAAAAAAAGATTGAGTGTTCTAAATAAGTTTGGGGGAGTAACCTGGTGAATTGAAATGAAGTTGTGTTATAGGGTTGAGCTCTATATAGTCTTGAATGATTTATGTGTTTGTGGGTGATTTGAGCCAAATTATTATCCTTTATCATACCTTCACCCAAGCCAACGTTACAAGCTTAATAAAGTCCTACTTGATCCTTGGTGTTGTGCATGTCTACATTAGTGGAGAGTGACTTGAAAGCAGGCCTATGGAGTTCATTTATACACACATCTTCAATATTAAATATGATTCATTTTTATGCATAAACTTATCCGGATTACAAGTGATTAGGTGAGAATGGCTCTACACACACACACGCTTGAGGAATTGAAATGAAGCGAAACTAATCTTTGAGATAAAATTCTTGAGCAAGTGCATTATTTTGAAGTTTTCCTTGGGTTATAATTAAGTACAATCTTTGAGGCCTATTTGCAAGATGAAGCATTTGTGTGTTTTAATTTTTTGTTGATTCTGTTTCGATTTAGTTTTATTTCATATTGTCGTAGTTGCTCGGGACTAGCAAAGTCTAAGTGTGGGGGAATTTGATAAGTGTTTATTTATATATCATTTTCATATCAATTCGTCCATGTTTCTTTGCTATATTCCTTGGTATTTTTATGTTTTTGTGTGGTTTTGATGTTTGTAGGAGTTTTGGAGCAACTTGCACAAAAATGGAGTAAACCCTTCATTTTCACCTCTGCTAGTCAACCATCTTCTCGGATTTAATTGTATTGATATACAATGAACCAGATGACATATCATATACCGTTGAAAAGCTCTCGAAGTCTACTTTTTAGAGAAATTTACGGTTTATGAATCCATTCAGTGTACCGAAAGTTGTAATCAAAACAGTGTGAGAAGTGTAGAAATGTAATTCCACACATCACTGTAGCATGTATAATATGGGACACTGTAGCACGTTACTGTAGTAGAGTATTTAAACACATTTTAGGGTTTTATTTTGATAACTTGAAGAGGGGAGAACGTGTTAGAGGCAGCATTTCTGGATTTCTCTCATCCCTTGGAGTTCTTGAAGGAGAAAGAAGGCTTGGAAAGAGGAAGAAATATAATCCTAAGGAGATTCATCTACAAAGGAGATTTTTAAAGGATTTGCTAAGTTTTTCTTTTCCTTTTCAATTCTGGAATTTCTCTGTATTGTATTTATGTTGTGTTTAAACATGTGTAACTGAATCTGAATTGGTTGAGGGTGATTTCAAAGCCCCTGATATGGTTTTTGTAAGTTGATTGTGTAAGGAGTTGTTATCCAATTCTCTAATTGAATTTGCTTGTATTTTTCTATATCTAATGCTTATGATTGCTTGCTGGATTGTATTTTGAATGGCCAACTGAATATTATCTGGTTGTTGTCTATTGTTAGACTAGAAATCTTGATCCGTAATTGTCTTGAATTTCTAATCCTTAGTAGCAAAATTGTGATCAGAGATTGCAATTGGAGAATACAACCTAAGTTAACTAATCCGAGCTTGTGTGTTTATTGCTTAGATCAACCTATCTTTCTTATCGTAATGCATCCATTGAATTAAATTTAGAGAGCTTGTTCTATGTTGTTTAATGGATAGAGATTAAATAAAGAGCCTGTTTTATTTAACAACAAAGTAAGGAAAGATTGGGATAACAGAGCTTGTTGTTATCTACGGTTGATAATTTCAATGGTGCAATTGGATGACAATTCTATGATTAATTTGCAAATCCATA